>SJYV01056222.1:93554-119204 GCA_006410875.1 Neotragus pygmaeus | reverse complement strand
AAAAAAAAAAAAAAATGGGGCAGCCAACCATCCATCAGGCAGGCACTGTTAATAGACCCCTGCATAGCCATACAATGAAGTACTAAACAGTAATTAAAAGTTATTATTACTATTAAATGATTACTAAAAATATTAACTAGGCCCATATCAGAGCCACCACTAACCCACAGGTGCCGGGGTTGCATCCATGGGGAGACCCAAGGGGCTGCATTCCAACCATGAGTCCTTGCACACCCCCATTAATGGGCAGAGCAACCATCACTCCAGGGCCCTCTGTGCCCCCAGAATTTCTGCCTTCTCGTACCTCCCACCTTTCCTCACCCCTTCAAGCTCAATCTGGTGACAAATAAGCACCCCCAAAAGAAGAAAGAAAACCAATTTTAGGAAGGTTCAAGGAAAGGGGGACCTTCTCTACCTACCTGCTGTTCTGCCTTTTGGGGGTCACTTGGAAATATTGAGGGGGCCCTGGGTATCCCCAAAAGATGCTCTGAGAAGGCCAGTGGGGCCTCAGGGATGCTGGCCCACTCTATCCCCTGCAGGTCAAGAAGGACTGGGCAGGTTGGGGAAACATTGACGCCAGTACCCCTGGGCACCCCAGGCACAGGCTTCAGCCTCTGTACCCCCTCCCAGAACCCCCCATACCCCTGGGGCCACAGGATGCCTCTGGCACAACTTGGCACTGGTGGTCCCCTGGGGAATCCGTCATCTCCACTAACCCTAGGGAGGCCAAGGCCCTGTCTTCAGAGAGCTGGTGCTCCCTGCTCACCTGGCTGGAAGAGAGGAATGCTGGGCCCACAGTGCCTCAGCAGACGCTGGAGACCAAGGGCTCAGAAAAGCTCCGAAGGCAGGAAGCCTCCGGTATCTGGGCTGATTCTCCTGCATATGCTATAATGCGGAGCAAAGGCTGATGGGGCCTGGGGTCAGAGGGGCTAGTGGCCCCCATATCTCTGTCGACCACCCTGGCAGTCCTCAACTTGGGCTGTCCCGCAGAATCACTGAGGAGCATTTAAAACCACCCCCGCCCAACTGAGTCAGAATCCCTCAGGCTGGGCCCAGGTACCAGTGTTGTTTAAATTCTACAGGAAATTCTCATGTAGAGACAGGATTATAAAGCCTTTGCTTTAACCTTAACTTAATAGAACCAAGAGCGTTGGCCTGGAAGAACAAGTGGCAGGCCCCATTGCGGTTGTTCTAGGGGGCAAGTGGGTGGCAGCAGGCAAGCAGGAGTTTGTTTTTGAGGACTGGTGCTCTCTCTCTCTCTCTCAGACACACACACACACAGAAACAGGTCTACAGAGAAGAGCATAACGACACATCAATTCCACAGAGAGAGACTTTACCCCCAGGGCACCCACCTGAAAGCATCAATACAAACACCCAAGTGTAGAATTATGAAGGTGGAAGCTCCTTGGGGGATCGACACACAACTCCACATATATTCACATAAATGCCAAGGCACCCTCACAGAGCACAGAACAAAGGTATGTGCAGATGCATCACATAGAGACTTCCATCTTCATGTACATTTATCGGATTATTAATGCATGTAACCATACACGCACTCACTCTGCAAAAGCATTCAGATATTTAGAGGCAGCAGATTTATCTGAATTCAGATGGGGCTGTAGGTACGCACACATATGAGCATATGAGCATTCACACCCAGACACATAGACAAACACATCCATACACACACACACAAACACACACACACGATGCCCTGACTTGCAGGATGCGTATCCCTGCAATGGATTAAAAACAAGCTAGAGCAGAGGCCCCAGCCTAACTGCCTCACCATCCCCCAGCTCTCTGCTTTGTCACCAGGCTGCTCAGACAATGATGAGAACCACGAGAGCGAGAGCAGTTTAAGCCCCACTCCACCCCCACCCTGTGCCGCATGGTAGAGGGGATACTCTCAATACGGGGCCTCCTCTGGAACTAGAGCCGGGTTCCTGATTCCCACTTTTGCCCTCTCTAGTTCACCTGCCCCAACTACAGTCTATCCTCTGCCCAACAGGACACAGACATCACTCACCAAAGCATGGAGAGAGGGAACCTGCAGGCTCCCAGGCCTTGATCGTATATACCCCTCCCCAACCTCAGGCTGGGGACCTGGTCTCAGGATGTAATCCCAGGCCCACCTCTTTTCCCATGCCCCCACCCCAAGACCACTGTACAACGCTTAGAGCTTAGTCTGAGGCCACCTGCCCCAAACTTCATATACATCTGGACCACATGGAGGGTCCTCTGTCCCAGGAAAGCCCTTCCAAATGTAACCCCTGGGTCTGCCACTCCCAGCCCTGTCCCCTGCTCCCTGTCAAGGCTGCCTCCCTCTTCTGGACTCCCCCAAGCTGTCAATGACCCTCATAAGGGCCACGGTCAAGCCTGGCCACTGAAGCCTGGGGTTGGACTCTCCCCTCCCTCAGGATGGATGCTGGGCTCTTTCAGCCCCACCAAACATCTGGCTCAGGATGACCAGTTCACCAATATTCCCAGGCTCTGTCTCTTGGGTCCAAGCTATGCTAAGGTAAACCAGCTTTTGCAACTGATCTGAAGGCAATTAAACTACATACTGGCATTTAGTACGGTGGACTTGAGAACCATTTTGCTAGAGTTTTAAGCCTAAAGACCTCAGGCAAGCCACTTAACTTTTTTGTGCCTTAATTCAATTATATGTGAAATGAGAATAATAATACCTACTTCATAGATGTTACTAGGAGGCATCAACCAATTCATGTAAGTTAACTATAAACAGGGCTTCCCTGGTGGCTCAGTGACAAAGAATACACCTGCACTGGGGACCCACGTTCAATCCCTGGGTCAGGAAGAAGCCCTGGAGAAGGAAACAGCAACCCACTCCAGTATTCTTGCCTGGGAAATTCCATGGACAGAGGGGCCTGGTGGGCTACAGTCCATGGGGTCCCAAAAGAGTTGAACATGACTTAGCGATTAATAAACCACACAACAATACAAACAACAAACAAGACAAACCAAACCAAACAAGACAAACAAACAAACACTACAAAGAGACAATAAAAAAACCAATACAAACCAAACCAAACAATAAGCCATAGACAGTAGAGAATATCCGGGCTCCCAGTAAGGACTATCCAGATGTTAAGTATTATCTTACCGCCTTGTGTTCAGGCTTTTTTTTAATCATCTTACTGTCATCTCTACCCCTATAAGTGTTATTCGCTCAGTCGTGTCTGACTCTTTGCAACCCCATGACCTGTAGCCCACCAGCCTCCTATGGCCATGGGATTCTCCAGGCGAGAATGCTAGAGTGTGTTGCCGTTCCCTTCCCCAGGGGATCTTTCCGACCCAGGGACTGAATCTGGGTCTCCTGTACTGCAGACAGATTCTTTAGCATCTGAGCCACCAGGGAAGCCCTCTGTCATTATTCCAAATGGGAACGTCAGGTCTGCTGCACTTTTATTCACTAATGGCTAACACTTATTAAACACTCAGTACGTGCCAGGCACTCTTCCAAACAATAAATATACATTAACTCATTTCACCTGCCCCAAACCTACGCCGTCATTACTAGCAGTATCCTCATTCTACAGCTGAGGAGACTGAGGCACAGAGAGGGTAGGCGACTTTCGCAAGGTCACACAGCAAGCATGTGGTAGAGCTGGGGAGCGGACCAAAAGAGCCTGGCTTCAGAGCTTGTGCACTCCATCCCTGTGCTCCCACCACTCTCTGTTACTGCTAAAAGGAAGATCAGCTCAGAATCCATTGGTATCCTAATAGCAATCCCTCTCTCATCCCCTGGGACGAGTGAGGCCGTCTGCTACCCNATCCGCTATGCAACAAATAATATGTTGCATGTTATTTGTCTATTTGTTTAATATTTGTCTCCCCCAAAAGGATGGAAGCTGCTTGAGGGCAGGGCTTTTCTTTGCTCATTGCTTTATTCCAGCACCTGTTGAATCAGTGAGTGAATCCTACCTTCTCTCTTCTGGGGCAGAGGTTTCACTTCTCTCTGTGCTCTTTAGAAGTTCTCAAAGAGAATAAAGATGCAACTTCCATGCCCTCGTCATCTTCTAACCTCTGTCACCTTGATTCACGACCACAGACTTCACTTCTGGAACCACAGGGTGACTCTGTCCCACAATAACCAAATTCAACCCTGTGATGAAATGATCTGAAACTTATGTCATAAAATCCTGGAAGTCTAGAATTCATGGATTCCTAGAATGGACTCCAGGCCTTGGAGAATTCCAGAATGGAACTCTGGAAGCTCAGAATGTAATCTGTGATTTGTTGATAGAACCTAGGAATCTTGGAGAGGACACCCAGAATTTCAGAAGAGGCTCTCAGAACCGGGTCTTTGAGAGAACCCAGGGAGACCAAATGGCCCTGCATTGTTGACTTCTTTGCAGTGATAAAAACAAACATAAGTTGTGCTGGTGTTCAGAGCTGAGGGGCAGGGAGAAGGGCCAGGATAGTGGTGGGAAAGGGCTCCCCTGTGAGGGTTGCTAGGCGCTGGCACTGGCTGAGACAATGAGGCTGGCTGGGTAGGTGGAGCCTAAGACTGCATCCTAATGAGGATGCAACAGGAGAAAGGGAGGGAGGGGATTGGAGCAGCATGCAGGGCACGGGCATGGCCCGTTCTAATCCCATTACAGCTGGCCATCCAGCTGCCAGGGCCGGCTGGGCCCCAGGTCTGGCTCTGCCCTCCCATCCAAAGGCAGGCTCGGTCTGCACAGTGCTTGGGGTTCAGACAGGTGCCCCATCCTGTTCTCAAGTCCACACCCTAGAGCAGGAGTGTGGTTAGGTTATGAGCCCCAGGAGACCCAGGGCTAAAAGGGGGGAGGTGGCCAGGGGGCAGAAAATGGAGGAACCCCTCAAGAAAATGGATTGACCTAGGGTAGAATGATAGACCTAGGGTAGAATATATGGTACTTGATGAGAAATTCTGCATATTAAACAGAGGTTCAATTAATGAGCCCTGGCAGTGGCACCCCACTCCAGTACTCTTGCCTGGAAAATCCCATGGACAGAGGAGCCTGGAAGGCTTCAGTCCATGGAGTCATGAAGAGTTGGACATGACTGAGCGACTTCACTTTCACTTTTCACTTTCATACATTGGAGAAGGAAATGGCAGCCCACTCCAGTGTTCTTGCTTGGAGAATCCAAGGGATGGGGGAGCCAGGTGGGCTGCCATCTATGGGGTCGCACAGAGTCAGACACGACTGAAGTGACTTAGCAGCAACAGCAACACTACTTTTACCCTGAATATTAACTCAATCCCAAGCAGCCCTTTGACCTGGGCTAGACACTGAACCCTGAACTTCTCTCAAATTAGGCCCCAGCCCCAGTCCCATAGGAAGCCCTCTATCCCAGCTACAGACTAACCTCTAGATTGAGCCCTGATCCCAGCTACATGTGTGCATGCTAAATCACTTCAGTCTTGTCCGATTCTTTGCAACCCTAGACTGTAGTTCCCTAGGCTCCTCTGCTCATGGAGTTCTCCAGGCAAGAATACTGGAGTGGGTTGCCATGCCCTCCTCCAGGGGATCTTCCCAACACAGGGATCGAACCTACATCTCTTATGTCTTCTGCATTGGCAGGCGGGTTCTTCACCACTAGTGCCACCTGGGAAGTCCAATCCCAGCTACATTTTCCTCCAAACAAAGTTCTGAAAATAGAATTCACCTCAAAGAATCCAAAAGCCAGGAGGATTCCTTACACCGTAAAATAGCCCCACACCTCTAAAGCATACTGGCTTCCAGAAACAGCTACAAAGACCCGAGTTGATCTCCCNATCCGCTATGCAACAAATAATATGTTGCATGTTATTTGTCTATTTGTTTAATATTTGTCTCCCCCAAAAGGATGGAAGCTGCTTGAGGGCAGGGCTTTTCTTTGCTCATTGCTTTATTCCAGCACCTGTTGAATCAGTGAGTGAATCCTACCTTCTCTCTTCTGGGGCAGAGGTTTCACTTCTCTCTGTGCTCTTTAGAAGTTCTCAAAGAGAATAAAGATGCAACTTCCATGCCCTCGTCATCTTCTAACCTCTGTCACCTTGATTCACGACCACAGACTTCACTTCTGGAACCACAGGGTGACTCTGTCCCACAATAACCAAATTCAACCCTGTGATGAAATGATCTGAAACTTATGTCATAAAATCCTGGAAGTCTAGAATTCATGGATTCCTAGAATGGACTCCAGGCCTTGGAGAATTCCAGAATGGAACTCTGGAAGCTCAGAATGTAATCTGTGATTTGTTGATAGAACCTAGGAATCTTGGAGAGGACACCCAGAATTTCAGAAGAGGCTCTCAGAACCGGGTCTTTGAGAGAACCCAGGGAGACCAAATGGCCCTGCGTTGTTGACTTCTTTGCAGTGATAAAAACAAACATAAGTTGTGCTGGTGTTCAGAGCTGAGGGGCAGGGAGAAGGGCCAGGATAGTGGTGGGAAAGGGCTCCCCTGTGAGGGTTGCTAGGCGCTGGCACTGGCTGAGACAATGAGGCTGGCTGGGTAGGTGGAGCCTAAGACTGCATCCTAATGAGGATGCAACAGGAGAAAGGGAGGGAGGGGATTGGAGCAGCATGCAGGGCACGGGCATGGCCCGTTCTAATCCCATTACAGCTGGCCATCCAGCTGCCAGGGCCGGCTGGGCCCCAGGTCTGGCTCTGCCCTCCCATCCAAAGGCAGGCTCGGTCTGCACAGTGCTTGGGGTTCAGACAGGTGCCCCATCCTGTTCTCAAGTCCACACCCTAGAGCAGGAGTGTGGTTAGGTTATGAGCCCCAGGAGACCCAGGGCTAAAAGGGGGGAGGTGGCCAGGGGGCAGAAAATGGAGGAACCCCTCAAGAAAATGGATTGACCTAGGGTAGAATGATAGACCTAGGGTAGAATATATGGTACTTGATGAGAAATTCTGCATATTAAACAGAGGTTCAATTAATGAGCCCTGGCAGTGGCACCCCACTCCAGTACTCTTGCCTGGAAAATCCCATGGACAGAGGAGCCTGGAAGGCTTCAGTCCATGGAGTCATGAAGAGTTGGACATGACTGAGCGACTTCACTTTCACTTTTCACTTTCATACATTGGAGAAGGAAATGGCAGCCCACTCCAGTGTTCTTGCTTGGAGAATCCAAGGGATGGGGGAGCCAGGTGGGCTGCCATCTATGGGGTCGCACAGAGTCAGACACGACTGAAGTGACTTAGCAGCAACAGCAACACTACTTTTACCCTGAATATTAACTCAATCCCAGGCAGCCCTTTGACCTGGGCTAGACACTGAACCCTGAACTTCTCTCAAATTAGGCCCCAGCCCCAGTCCCATAGGAAGCCCTCTATCCCAGCTACAGACTAACCTCTAGATTGAGCCCTGATCCCAGCTACATGTGTGCATGCTAAATCACTTCAGTCTTGTCCGATTCTTTGCAACCCTAGACTGTAGTTCCCTAGGCTCCTCTGCTCATGGAGTTCTCCAGGCAAGAATACTGGAGTGGGTTGCCATGCCCTCCTCCAGGGGATCTTCCCAACACAGGGATCGAACCTACATCTCTTATGTCTTCTGCATTGGCAGGCGGGTTCTTCACCACTAGTGCCACCTGGGAAGTCCAATCCCAGCTACATTTTCCTCCAAACAAAGTTCTGAAAATAGAATTCACCTCAAAGAATCCAAAAGCCAGGAGGATTCCTTACACCGTAAAATAGCCCCACACCTCTAAAGCATACTGGCTTCCAGAAACAGCTACAAAGACCCGAGTTGATCTCCCTCTCAAAGCCCAGAGCAAGTGGACTCTCCCCTCCCTGCTGTGGGAAGGGCTTCAGTTCAGAGGTAGCCCTGCTCCAACCTGAGCTCTTTCCAACGTGAGAAAGAACCTGGAAGGCTGTCGGTGGACCAGACCCCGTCAAGACTCTGCTGGGGACGGAGATGCAAACTGCGGCATGAAAGCCGGAGGAGCATCGGCAGAGGGGCCCTGGTGGTCTTGGAGGTGGAGACAGCTGTGGTGATGCTTGCCTGGGTGGTCTTGACAAATGAAGTTGATGATATTGATGAACACTTGTAAGTCTGGTGATAGACACGTGCCTCATGAAGGTCTCCCAACCTCTCTGCTCTTCCCTCAACTGCACTCCTTTCTGACCTTCTGCCACTCACCATCTTGGCTTGGATTGGCCTGGGTTTAGTGCCTTGGAATAGGTCACTGTTTTTCCTTAATGAGCCCAGTGCTTTTGGAGGAGGAACTCTGTAATAATCCAAATAACAATTAAATTGGAGTCTTTGTGTATTCCCTGCTTCTGCTTTTAGCATCTCCAAGGTGGAAGGACAGCTGCCTTCTTCCCATCAACATGGTGCCCAGCAGGACTGGAGGCTCCCCTTCTTAGGCACTTTAAAACGTCTGACACACACACTGCTCACCCCCAGGAAGATAAGGCAGTGAAAGGACAAATGGACCCACCCACCTCTTGGAGCTGCAGTCACCTGGACGAAGAAGCAAGAAACTATCACCCATATTCCAGGGGTTGTGGCAGTTCCTCTACTAAGGTCCAGCCTCACCTGGCTCAGATGACCACAAGATATGAGGGTCACCAGGAAAAACCCTCTGTCCTCTGGGCAATCTTCCCTGTTCAGGGCTACACAAAAACCTCTCCACTGAGACTCATTTTCTTCTGGAAGATAGAGGAAATATGCAGTACAAAGAGCTTTGGTCTGATGAGGAGAGACCTTGCATTCTAATCTGGATTACAGTACCGCTTCTAATCCATACTTCTACCACATAACCTCACACGGTGGGCATCCTGGTTAGGCTACTTCTTCTTTATTGCCAGACTTTCCCTTGCCATGCACACCGTTAAGCATTAGTTCAGTCCCTAGTTCTAAATGCTAACGGCATTGCCCAGTCATTGTGACATTAAAAGCCCTCCCATGTATACCCACCACTACCCACTTTCTACCCACTTGAGAACTATTCAGAGACATCGTCTATGCAGTAACTGCAAAGGGAAGAGCCTCAAACCTCTTTAACCAACATCAGTCCACCACTACCTCCAAGCTATATGAGAGAAGATAAGGAAGACATGTTAAAACTACTGAGGATGTGTTTGTAGTGGGTGCTCCCCAAGGAAGGCACATAGAAAAGGGCACTTGCCCTCATCCCAGCCCCATGAAAGGAGCTTGAAAAGACTCTCTTGGAGAGCTTGGCAGTTTTTGCTGAAATTGGGTGGCACAGAGACTGACAGCTGACTGCCCAGAGACATGTCCCAGCCCAATGTGTAGGAAGAATTACACCAAGAGATTGACCTTGTTTATGCAGAATATAGAGCCAGGGAAGGGCTGAAAGCAAGGCATGCTAAACAGAATCATTTGGGCAGAAGAATAGAGGCTGCATGAGAGGCAGGGAAAGTTAAGAACCTACTGAGGTAGTCNAGGAAGAATTACACCAAGAGATTGACCTTGTTTATGCAGAATATAGAGCCAGGGAAGGGCTGAAAGCAAGGCATGCTAAACAGAATCATTTGGGCAGAAGAATAGAGGCTGCATGAGAGGCAGGGAAACAGTTAAGAACCTACTGAGGTAGTCCTGAGGACAGATGATGAAAGGCTGGACTGGACTATGACAGTGGACATAGATGTGAAAGGATAGGGGTGAAGCTGAGAGAAAAAACAAGATAAATCAATAGGAACTGTTTGTGAAGGCTCTAAGAGGCAAGGCCCATAAGAGGAGTTTTGTTATCATTATTGTCTTAAAACACAAAACTTTCTGGAGAGGGAATAGCTGAGTGCCATTATCAGTCATTAACACTTTAGTATGAATTAGCCATTCATCCATGGAGCTGTTGACTTTTAGCAAAAGCAGGTTTTAAGAAAACCTGGGGGCGGTCCTAAGATGGCAGAGAAATAGGACGGGGAGACCACTTTCTCTCCCACAAATTCATCAAAAGAACATTTAAACTCTGAATAAATTCCACAAAACAATTTCTGAATGCCGGCAGAGAACATCAGGTGCCCAGAGAAGCCACCCCTTGTCTTCGAAAGGAGGTAGGAAAAAATATAAAAGACAAAAAAAGAGACAAAAAAGTAGGGACGGAGCTCTGTCCCGGGAATGGAGTCTTAAAAAGAGAGAAGTTTCCAAACACCAGGAAACACTCTCACTGCCAAGTCTGTGGCGAGCCTTGGAAGCACAGAGGGCAACATAACAGGGAGGAAAAGTAAATAAATAATTAAAACCCACAGATTCCGTGCCCAGCGGTAACTCCCCCAGCGGAGAAGCAGTGCAGATGCCTGCACCGCCACCAGCAAGCGCAGGCTGGGCAGGGAGGCATGGGCTGCATTGCTTAAGAGTAAGGATCTGGCCTGAATGCCCCGAGACCAATCTGAGCGAACTAACTTGGGCTAGCAAAGACTGTGGGTTAACTACCACGCGAAAAGCCAGCCCTAACCTAAGGCACCACCAGGCCTGCGCACAGAACAAAGGACTGGACAGAGGTAGCCGGCTCCAGACCATCCCCCTCCGGTTACAGGCAGCCAGAGCCAGAAGAGGGCAATAGCAGCCCCAGAGAGACATTATCTACAAAAGTGCAAGTAGGCTTCTTTGCTAACTAAGACTTCTTGGGGTTCTGGACGGTCAACATCCGCCTGAGAAGGTACGCCAGTTTTACATCCAAAACACCGAGCAGGGAGAAAACCAAGCAGCAGGGACAGGGGAGGCAATAAGTTGCAGCAACCACGCTCGCCAAACACCCCATCACCTGAGCTGCTTGGACCTGGGAAGGGTACAAAATGTAGGCCCAACTGACTCTGCACCTCTGAGGACTACCTGAGTGCCTGAACCTGAGTGGCTTAGACCTGGGAGGTGCATGCTGCCCAGGGCCGGCCTCGGACGGTTCCCGGTGGAGCAATCTAGAGCCTGAGCAGAGTGGGCAGGGAGGGTACACGCGCCATGAGCGGGGGCAGGCCCAGTGTGGCTGAGGCACTGTGAGCACACGCCAGTGCTATTTGTTTGCAGCGTCCCTCCCTCCCCACAGCACGACTGAACAAGTGAGCCTAAAAAGTGTCCACCACTGCCCTCTTTGTGTCAAGGCAGAAAATAGACACTGAAGAGACCAGCAAACAGAAGCTGAAACAGAGGGAACCGCCATGGAAGTTACAGGTGCAATAGATTAAAACCCTGTCGTTAGTACCAACTACACAGGAAGGGGCCTATAGATCTTGAGAAATATAAGCCGGACCAAAGAACTATCCAAAACTGAACTGACCCCACAGTACCCACAACACCAGAGAAAGTCCTAGATATATTTTTACGGTCATACTTTTTTTAAAATTTTTTTAAGTCCTCTATTACTGCTTTAATTTTCACTTTTATAACCTACTATTACTTTGCAAAAAAAGACCCCATTTTTTAAAAGCAAACTTCATATATATTTTTTTTATAATTTTTGTGACTTTGTTTTTTTTTTTTCTTTTCTTTAATATTGTATTTTTGAAATTCCAGATTTTTAATCTACTCGATTTTTAATCTTTGCTTTTTGGTATTTGTTGTCAATTTTGTACGTTTAAGAATGCAATTTTCAGTACCCATTTTTACTTGGGAGTGAGATTACTAGCTTGACTGCTCTCTCCCACTTTGGACTCTCCTNCCCTCTTTTCTTCTTTATGTGACTCTGTGAACCTCTCTGGGACTCCCTCACTGAGAATCTTTTCACCATTAACCTAGATGTTTTATCATCAGTGCTGTATCCTCCCTCCCTCCTGGGGTTGCCTGGCTGCAACTCAGGAAGCTGCTCCAGTCCTCACAGCTGAACTGGCCAGAAGCTGCAAGGGAGGAAATTCCACCTTCCCTGCTGGGGTGGAGGCCCTGCCCCTAGGAACTCCACCAAGGCTGTCACCAGAGCTGGGCTCCCTGTCTGCAGGGCCCAACTGCCCTGCTGTGAGCGCACACACAGGGAGCACTCCGGGAATCTACTGCTCCCCTTCTTGCCAGCCATTTTGTTTTTCTGAACCTCCAATTTCTCTTCTATAAAACAATCTAGTTCAACTCATTCCTACCGAGATGGTAAGTTTTTGGTGAGCGCCAAAGCGGCCAGTAATGGAATTATAAGGATTTATGAACACCTTTCATCCCCCCACCTCTGCTGCTCTCCAGGTTTGGTGGAAGACAGAGCGAGGGAGGCAAAGAGAGGAAGGGGACCCCGATGCTTACAGAAGCATGAGCCTGACTTCAGGGGAAACCATGAAGCATTTGGTCAGGAGGAGCCTGCAGTTCAGGAGGGCAGAGGTCATGATAGGAAGGCCCCCAGAAGGATGGTCCCAGTTGCAACATTGTCTTGAAATCAAGCATGTTTTTCCCTCCTCTGGGTCCCCCACAGCATGTGACCACCCATGTCTGTCCTGGGAAGTCAGGGTGGAAGGTGGCAAGGATCACCAGACCCATTTGAATATCAGTGCTACCAACCTTTGATTACGTGACACTAAGCAAGTTACGAAGCACTTATCTTTCTGAAGATGCTTCTTCATCTACAAATCACCTCACATAAAGCTTAGACCATCACAGTAGCCAATAGTAAATATTAGCTATGTTTGCTGTTGACAGATTACACAAACGTCAGGAAATTGTGAGTGAATCAGGAAAAGGCCTGACTCAGAGTAGCTGCCTATCAGTTCCTCTTTTTCCTTTATATTAATCAAGTAACTGTTCAGTGTGGTACAGATGTAAAGTCTGAGGACTATGACTTCCCTGTAACCAGGATATTTCTGGCAATATTATGGGCTGGCAGGAAGAGGGCTTACTGATCCAGCACCTGAAATGACCATCTCCAAGGTGAGAAATCAGTTACTGCATCTGGGGTGTCCAGAGAGAATGTGAAAGGTCAGACACACGACCAGGAAGTATTGCCTGACACAAGGGGGGATCCACAGGGAATAGCTTGTGAGTGGGGAAGGAGCCCCCTGGGCAAGAGGCAGTGGGGATGAGGGTGGTGGTGGCAAAAGCAGGGCAACAAGATGTTCCCCGGACGAGTCAGTAGACAAACGAATGGGGTGATGGAGCCTGGACAGCTCATGCTGAGCCCCTACCCTGGTGCTGACAGGTTGGCCAGCCACCGTCTTTGGCCGTTGCCGCTCCCCTGGGGCTGGGGTGGCCTGTCCTGCCCTGCGGGAGTTGCTCTCCCCGTGCCTGGACTGGGTCACTCCCTGGAACCCTGAGTTGGGAGGCTCCCCAGGGCCAGCTGCGACCCCAGCCCCCAGTTTCCACACTCAGGCCTGTGGCGGGGCCTGAGTGACCTGAAGGAGTGCTCCCTGCGTCCTCCTCCAGATTCTGCTCGGCTTGCCCTCTCCGTTCACTGCTCTTTCTGCTCCCAGAGACGGTGAGTTAGGGTCCCGGATGTAGATCGTGTCTCCTTGCCCTCTGCCTCCACCCTGCAGGGCATCCCCTGCTTCCATCACTCTGCACCTGGCCTGCCTTCTCAGTGACCCAGTCTCCTCCTCCGGATGCAGAGCCCGCCACAGTGAAGCGTCTTGCTGGAATCTCGGGGGTTCTCAGAGAAGACACCCAATACCCACCTGAGCCCAGTGTCCCTGAGGCCCCCTGGTGTTGCAGACACTTCCAAAGGTCTGGGCCAGTGAGCCTGTGAGCTGAGCGGCAGGTTGAATCTGGTCTCCGTGGTGGCTGTACTCAGGAGGTGAGGGGAGGCCGCTACTGCCTGGCTGACCAGAAGCCCTGGGAGCTGTTGACTGAGGCTCCTGAAAGTTCTGGCACATGGACAGAGCTCAACTAGCATTTGTTGCATCAGTCATAAACCAAAGGACTTTAAACACCATCAGTCCAAACTCCCTCATGTTACAGCCTGAGCCACGGAGTCGCAGAGCAGCCTAACCCACTGGGGCCGGGAGGGAGGGCCACGGCCCCCTAACCCACTGGGGCCAGGAGGGAGGGCCACGGCCCCCTAACCCACTGGGGCCGGGAGGGAGGGCCACGGCCCCCTAACCCACTGGGGCCGGGAGGGAGGGCCATGGCCCCCTCGCACCCCTGGAGAAGGCAGTTCCCCTCACACTTTACACTCAGAGCCACAAAGCTCTCCTCTGGCAGGACATGCTCTTCCCCAGCTGACCATGGGTAGATCCACTCTGTGTATGAGCTCTGATGGTACCCTGAAGGCTCCCTCCCGCCCAGGACATCCTGCTGACCCGATGGCCTGCCCTACAGCCCCAGAAGCATGGACATGGATGGTGGAATCTCAGACAGAGCCCTGCTCTCCTGGAAATATCACCTCCTCTGGCCAGGCCCCTTGAGTGTGAGCTCCAACCAGGAGATCCTAGCCACTCAGCAGAAGCCAAGCAATCAGACTGCAGAAATCTATGAGAAAGAATGGATTTTCTTACTGCACTCGGAGTCTTTAATTTCCTGTGTTTGCCCCCAAAGGAGTTTTTCATCGACAAAGCACTTGGTTCTGTGGGCAATGCGGTTGAAGAGAAGCTGCTGATGAAGAGATTAGTGACTGGGGACATGCAGGGGCTAGTGCATTGGGGAGATGGCGCTAATGAAGCCGCAGGAGAACCCAGACTAGGCGTGGGCTCTGGGCGGGGGCTGCCCAAAGTGTCCAGGGTGGGCTCACTGAGAACAGAAGTCAAGTTGGGCTGTGGTCAGGAGCCACGTGCCAGCGAGGAAGTTGCCAAAGCAGAAACAAGTGCCCTTGAGAACAGATTCCTGGACACAGAGAACTTTCGAATCAACTGAGACAGTGGGAAATAAGGCTGAGGGTCAGAAGCTTCTAGAACAAGAGATAGGACACTGGAAGCTCAGATCAGTTTCTACCTATAAATCCCCATGTGTCCTGAACTCCAAACTCTGAGCTCTGAGCTGAATTTATGGGCTATTGCAAAGAGGAGCAAAAGAAGCAGGAGTAGCCCAGGAGAGAAGGGCTGATGGATTTATGAGACGGCGGAGGGGAAAAGAAGCATCTTCCGTCTCCAACCATAGAAAGGATATGTAGGAGGGCATCTGCTCAGCTTAGCTACCAAGAACGGTTAGGCTAATCTTGAGGCCCCTAGGGTTATAGTCAGGCGTAAGAGAGGACTTCCTGGTTGCCAAACAAAATGAGCTGTCTGGGTACCACTCCCACACCCCAGGGCCTGCCTCTCACTTTAGCAGGGTGCACTTGGCATGGCCCCTCCCTGATCTTTTCAGGAACCAGGGGTCTCTAGTTCTGGAACTCACGATGGGTCTGTCCAGCCTGCAGGGCTCCAGCTCACGGGAGAGCCCAGTCCCCCAGATGTCCTACCTTGGGCCAGTGAGTTCTCCTCCTGCCTTGCCCCGACTGCCCAGAAGCTCCCAGTCTCCCGGGTCAGCCTGACAACACTCTTTCTTGAGACATTTTCTTTTCCTGCCTAGTTTACCTCTTGCCTCACTTGCTTCTCTCTCTCAGCCTCCTGCTGGGGCTCCTTCTCCACATCTCTCCCTCAAATGTTGGTGTGCTTCAGGCTTCATCCTAAGAAACCCTCTCTATGTGATCACATTGCCCCCTGTGGCTTTAAATTCCATTTTTATACTGCTGACCCCCAGTTGTGTATCTCTACCCCCAAATGTCTCCCTGTAACCCCTCCTGCCTTCTTGATATCTACGGATGGATGTCTACAGTCATCTCAAGCTTAGCAAGACCACTCAGAACACATGAGTCCACTTATATGCCTGCTTCCTCCCTCAACTTCCCCAAATGAGTGATCAGCATCACCCTCCACCTGCTGTTCAAAGCAAACCCTGTGAATCAGCTCTACACTTACTCCCTGTGTGCCCTTGGGCAAGTTAATTGACCTATCTGAGCCACAGCTTTCTCACATGGAAAGTGAAAATAATAGCAACATATCCCTGATGAAGTCATTATGAAAATTAAGTCGAATGGTATATGTAAAAAAGAATAGTGCTTGGCACATAGGAAGCAATTAATATCATCACTGTCCAACTCAGCACCACCCAATAGAAACATAATAACCTGAGCTACAAACAGAAGCTGTACATATGATTTAAAATTTTCTACTAGCCACATAATAAAAGATAAAAAGAAGTGGAATTAGTTTTAATGTTTTATTCAACCCACTAAATGTAAAATATTATGATTTTAACATATAATCAATTTTAAAAGATGAATATTTTACATTTTTTTTGTACTATTTCTTAAATCGAGTGTGTGTTTTATAACCCCAGCACATCGGCTGGAACTATCCCATTTCAATGCTGTGAAGCCCCGTATGGCCAGTGGCTGCCGCGTGGACCCGTGCAGGTCTAAATAGTCTCAAAGTTTCCACTTTTCCTCCATAGCAGAGTTTTTCATCCTCTGTACCATTGATATTTTGGGGACAAGTGGTGGAGACAGAATTTGAACCCAGAGTATGTATAGAAAGTGCTGGAAATGTGAGTACAGGGGCCCTGGATCATCCAAAAAGAACAGCAGCCCTGGGGAGCACAACCTCAGCACTATTGAAATTTGGGGGCAGACAGTTCTTGGCTGTGGGGACTGTCCTGTGCCTTGTGGGACTTTTAACAGCATCCCTGACCTCTACTGGGGCTTCTCCGGTGGCTCCAATGATAAAGAATCTGCCTGGAATGCAGGAGACACGGGTTCAATCCCTGGGTGGGGAAGATCCCCTGGAGAAGGGAATGGCAACCCACTCCAGGATTCTTGCCTGGGAAATCCCATAGACAGAGGAGCCTGGTGGGCTACAGTCCATGGGGCTGCAGAATGGGACATGACTGAGCAACCACTTTCTTTCTTTTCTGACCTCTAGTCCCTAGAGGCCAGAAGCAACCCCACTCCCACCTTCCTTCTTGTTACTCAGGCCTCAGTGTATGGAGCTATGGAGACTGTCAGACATCTCTACCCACCTCCAGGCCCCCACTGCTCTTCACTCACTCCCCATCCCTGGAGTGTAAGTCTTTGCAAGCTGCCTGATGTTGTTCTGGGTTACTGTCATCTGTTTCTTCACTCTGAAACGTAAGCTTCGGGACCACAGGGACCTTGTCTGTCTTGATGACCACTGTCCTCCCAGCATCCTGAGGGGAGCCAGGCAGAGTAAGTGCTCTCAGCTAGGACTGAAGGAACCAATGTCCTTTCTGACCCAGCCTCCAGGCCTCACTCCAAGTCCCCAACCCTTCCCCACACAGCTGTGCCAGGAACCACCCTTGACTCTCCAGGGGGTTGGTCGAAGCATCACTGCCTCTCCAACTGCTGCTTGGCCAGCTGCTCTGGATGGCGATTCAGGTTCAGCCCTGAGCAATGACCACCTGCGCACGTGGCAAAGGGAGAAATCCATGCACTGCAGGGCTAGGTCTGCCAAGAGAAGGAGTCTTTCTCTAATTCACACAAAGGGGCCACAGGGGGTGGCAGTATCCTGACCTAATGCTGTCAGCTGCCCAGCCCCAGGGGAACTCTCCATAACGGCAATGGTCCCTTCTCGTGCCCCAAGCCTAGCCCAGGACCCAGGGAACTCCCCTGGGTGGGGAATGCCTGCCTCTGTGCTCTGAACCTGGCAATCTGCTGGGGGTGAGATGGCACCTCCTTTCCCTGTCCTTGTCCTGTGGGTGCTGGGAGGTCGCTGCTCCCGCCGCCCCAGCTATCCATGTACCAAGGCAACCATCTGCAGGACTCTCTCCTCTGTCCATCCGGCTCTGGTCCCAACTCCCTGGGCCAGCTCAAACTTCCACACCTCCCTGAACGGAGTGGGATAGTGGCCTTAACACAGGAGTGACTCTAAGAAACAGGTATCTGGCCCCCAGAGCCTGCCAGTCCTTGGATGGCAGCTAGAAGGCTCGTCACCAGCGGTGTTGAGTGAGGAGCACAGGGTAGCTTCTGGACCTTGGAGCAAATGCTCCTGGAGACTTTGTTTAGTAAATGCCATGGAGAGATACACCCTCTGATGTTCTGCTGGGGCAGCTATCCAAAGACTACTCTGGGCCCATTCCCTAGACCTCTGATATCCCAACTGGGCTCTTGTCTCAGGCCATTAATGTCTGAAGAGCTACAGATTGGCCCCCACCCCTTTGATATATGGGGAAACTGAGATTCCAAACGGAGTGTTCTAGAAAGCAGGGGTCACTGAGAGGGCAGTGTTAGGAGGATGAGGTAGGTGGAGGAAGCGCAGCCTCTGAGGCGCTTTCCCAGGCCCCCTGCCCCGGCGCCGCCCCTCTCGACCCGCTCAGCCTTTGTCCGATTTGCTCCTGTGACAGCTGGGGAGGCTGGGCCTCGCCCTGGCTCCTGCCATCAGCCATCTCAGTGAGCCACTAAAGATGTGTGCAGAGAGCCAACCTCGGCAGCAAGCTTGGCAGGCAGCTCGGTGTTGCCTTGGAGACCACGGAGAAGGAGAGTTGCTTCACACGGCTACCGAGGGCCAACGGTTGCTGGTCCCAAAGGTACCTCTCCAGGGGGCCACGGCCACAGGGACGCCGTGCAGGTCCTTCCTCCACATGCGGGAGGCAGATGGGGAAACTGAGGTGCTGACGGTGGAGGACCTGACAGGCTGACACACTGAGGGTCACTGGTGGGGGGACCAGGACAGAGCAAGGGGACCTGCCCCTCAGCCTTGGACTCTACAGACCTCCAGGGGCCACAGCCCAGCAACACACAGCCAGGAGGTGTACTGGTCTCCACGGCCAGGTCTCCCGTCTGCATCCTCAGGAAAGACCTCAGGCTTTGTTAAAGGTCCCCACTAAACCTCGCTCCCTGGGACCACCGGCATGTGCCCCCACAGAGTCTGGGGAAATCTCCCAGCTCTGGATGCCCTGGAAGTGAGTACACAAACACTGAGAGATGGAAGCTGGGCCCCGAGAGGGGAGCCAGAGAAGGGGTGGTGAGATGGGGGCAGCGGGACCTCGGAGCAAGCCAAGTCCACCCCCTTCCTTCCACACAGGAGGAAATCAGAGGGTATGTTGGGTTGAGGGGAAAGTGCAAGCCTCTGAGAAAGGCTGTATGGCCAGGTTTGCCTCCTTAAAGCTGGTGAAGCAGCTATGGGACCTCCCACAGACCTGCAGAGACGAGGTTGAGGTCGCCATCCTCAGGGTACATACGGTTGTTTTGCTGAAGGTGATTCTAAGATAGCCATCCTCAGCCCTGCTCAGTACTCAAGCTCTCCAGTCAAGTGCTTAGCTGTGCCAAGCAGGACAAGGGCCTGGAGCTGACCCTCAAGCGGAAGAGTGGCTCATGCGTGGCCTGCCCATGGAGACCCCAAGGCTGGCAGGTGCCCCTCTTGCCCCTCAGTTCATGGGTCCATGAAAATTCCTGTCTGGGCTGGAGTCTGAAGCTGGGCCTCTCAGGGTTGTGGGGGCACATGGGTGGAGCCATCAGCAACGGATGTCTTCCCAGAGAAGGGGAGGGAGAGGGGGCATCAGGTCCTTCACTGCAGGAGGTCTGAAAAGACCTGGCATAGCTCCAAGCATAGATCTTGATGGATGTCTTTTCTTGGCGGAAGGGGTGGCAGGACTCAGGCATAAGACGGCCAGTCAGGCTCTGGGGTTCACATAACTGAGCTCATTGCCCTGCAGCCTACTCCTCGGTGGTGCAAACAGAAATCCCCTCCTGCCCCAGGCTGTCACCCAGACAGCAGCATCATCTGGTTCCCTCAGAGCTGCCTGCAGCCCGGGCCTCCCGCCCCCAGCCCCTGCCTGCTGCCTGAGCTGTCAGCCTGACTCCCAAACAAGCTGATTATCCTCATCTGGGGAAAACAGAACTGCCATGCCTGAAAGAGGCCTGTCTTCTTAGTGAGAAGTAATCTGAGGGAAACTCTCAGCTCTGATATGCGGTACGAAGTAAATGATCCTCTGTTTAGCTTGGCTTTCTCCTGACACAAGGGCAGGTTTCCATATATATTACCTCCTCCGAGAAGACTTCCAGGCCTAGCCTGACTCTACCCAGGCTCACCACAGCCTTCTTTGGACCCTCCCAAGGCCTGTGATAAACTTGCAGTCCATATTCCCCTGTGCAATCCTACAGCTTTGGTCTGTATATCAAGAAATTCCTCCAGGAAGAATTCTGATCCGGTTAACAGGGTGATCTAAGTAACTGGTGGGGATGGAGCAGAGTTTCAGGCTTGCCTCCTTTTGGAAGAAAACTTCGCAATTCAGACCTTCATTCAGTCTACCAAACACCCTTCATAATTCCCCACCCCTCCCCTTGCCCATGAGCTCCCTGCACCTGGCATGCCCTCCAACCTGCCTGTCCTACCAAAATGTCTTCTATCAAAGCTGTCTCTCAAACCCCAACCAACCAAAACAAAACAAAACCTTCACCATCTCCAGCTGAAAGGGCCCTCAGCCCCTATTAATAGCTACACTTGACATGGTGTTCAGTTAAGGGGACATCTTCACCCGGCTTCCTCCAGGCCAGGAGCTCCTGTAGGCAGAGATTATATCTGCCCAGGACCCAGCCCAGGGGCCAAACACAATTCTTGTCCAGGTGCTCAGTGAATGAAAATGAAAGTTTCCAATGTCTCACCAGATTTCTCCACTTGTTCCCATCTCTATTAGCTCCTGGTGCTGCCACTGCCAACTTCTCCCCAAACTCTGAAGAGGAACCTAATTGTCCTTTTGGGGAGGGGAACTAATATTTTCCAAATGCCTCTTCCAGCATGCCAGGTAAAGTGATAAGCATTTCACACATTGATTTGATCTAACACTCACAGCACCATGGTGTGTTTGGTATAATGCTCCCCATCTTACAGCTGCAAATACTGAGGCTCAGGAAAGAAACAGAACTGCCCCAGTGGCAGAGTAGCGATCTGAGTTCCAGGCCTCTTGCTTCTGGGGCCAGCACACTTTCCTCTATATTCAATCAAGGTTCTAATGACCAAGCCTCAGGTAAGAAGTGCCGCCCCAGGGACAGCTCACCCCACAGCCCCTCAGGGTATACGCCCCACCTGAGCCCGCGGGAACCCAGTCATATCACCATCCTCAGCTGACTGTTAGCGGCATTTACCACCTGCCAAGTGCAGTGCTAAGAGTTTTGCATGAACTGATACATGATAAATCTCATAATAGCTCTTTGAGGTTTGTGCTTTTACAATCTTTACACTCAGATGAGGAAACTGAGGCACAAAGATGTGAGCAAACTTGTCTGAGATCATAGCTATTATGTGGCAGAATCCACAGTCTTAATAGCATTCGGGCCAAAGACACAGGAACTATGACTATGTCTCTGCTCTGCAGCTAGCCAGAATGATGCCCTGGTGGTATCTGCCTTACTACCCCCTCCCCAGTCTGTCTGCAGCTTTTGAGGGTGGACCCAGAATCTGCCACCCTCTTTACCCCAACACTCCATCCAGACTGTGAACTTATCAGGGGCAGGGACCAGATTCATCCTTTTATTTCTTTCCACGGGGGAAAAAAAGAAGCATAATGATTTTACATATGCATTGACGACCTTCACTCTGCCTGCTTCCAAAGCAGATGTAAGATGGTTTAGAATATTGAGATGCATAATTAGGACAATAAAATTATTCTTTAAAACAGAGCTGTTGGAATCCAATCAGCAGTCAGGAAGATGGAGTTCTCTCAGGCAGCTGGGAGGCCCCAGGCTGGGATTCAGGAACCGGGGTTCATGTCCTCTGCTTTGCCACAAACAACCTCATGTAGATCATTCCTCCTCTTCAAGTCTCAGCGTGCCTATCTGTAAACCAGGGAGGCTGAACATATCATGCAGAGATTGAAGCTGATACATACAGCTTTTCAGACTGCTACCTGGAGTTGCAGATGTTAATCAGAGACACTCCAGGGGCTGGTGTGGGTTAACAGGGAACCCAGCCCCTCACCCCCCAGGGCAGTCACTGTGACTACTTTCATGTACTTGAGCAGCTGCTGAAAATGTTTGAAAACCCACACCAGGCAAGACATGCTCCAAGTCTCCATATTTAAAGCTCCCGACCTCTCTCTATGTTGCCAGACTACCTACCCACAGCAAGCCTCCATTCTGGACATAGCTAGGTATTTCTGTTCTTGTTGAGCCCAAGACGGAAGATAGGAGTGTCCCTTAGGGAAGCAGCTATAGTTTGGAGCTATCTGGCAGGGGTTGCTGAAATAGAAGCAAAAGGACTTTGGATCTCTTTGGATAAGAACTCACCCTGTGCCTCTAAGACCCGAGTCTTGTGTGTTGGTCCTGGGCCACAGGTTTCAGGGGCCTCCTCACCACCTCCGCCCAGCTCTGCAAGGCCTCCATGCTGCAGACCAGTGCCAGGGACACAGTCTCCTCCAGGAGATCACGTCAGACACAGGCCGACAGCAGGTGGCCCAGATAAACTCCGGTCCACCAGTGGGCACTGGATGTTCCAGGCACAGCAGCTTCAGAGATGACTCAGCCACTGCCCAGACCGCCAGGCACCCCCATGTGGACCTCAGGAGCTGTGCCTTCAGCTGCCCCATGCCCCCGGTGCTGGCTGCCTCCCTCAGCCATCGGGCGGGTGGCAGAGACCATCCGCTCTCCCAGCCAGGGTCCCAGTGGCCAACTTACTAGTACACTTTGTCACCTCAGAACTGGGCCCAGCCTATGCCTGCCCCAAAGTCTATTCACTCCCTCACAAGGCCAGGAATGGCTTGTTCATGCCATAGGAGGTCAGAACTGCAGCATAAAATTCGGGTTCAGTCTGCATGGTACTTCTGGGGCCCCAGAGTTGGGTGCAGGGACTGGTAACACACTTGGGCCCGGGGTGGCCTAGTCTTCTGGCTCTGAAAGTGTGAGGCAGGGAGGAAAGGGACTAGGAGGGCCGCGAAGACAGATGGCCGAGAGCCGGGACAAATGGGCTAGGAGAGGGAGAGATGCTGGCTAGTCAGCTGCCTCTTCCCATGAACACCAGATGGAGGGCATCCCCGGAGCTTTGGGCCCACAGTAGTGCACCCCGCATTCCTTCCAGGACAATTTGCTGAACCAGTGGGCGCCAGCCACAGCAGGAGTGACTTGGCTTCTGAACGTGGGCTGTGCTGTCAGCTGACCCCATGCTGCAACCCACACCTTACTGCATTCCCCTTGGCAGCACAGATGCCTCTGACTCTGACCCTGAACTTCCTTAAGCCCACCCATTGCCACTCCTCCTCTGCTCCCCCATTAAATGGTGGTGGCCCTGGGCTGTGTCCCCACCCCCTTCTCACTCTGCAGCAGCACTTTTAGTCACAGCACAGTCTCTGTGGGAGGGGGTAGAGATGTCCCCCATGGACTCTGATACTCCTACTGAACACCCACACCCACCCCACTGAGCACCACCCTGTATCCCAATTTACCAATGAGAACAAAGCCATCATTTGAGCCGCACCCCTATCTATCCAACTATCTATTGGGCATCTCCACATTGATGCCTCACAGATACTTGGCAGTCAGCCAGTCCAAAATCTGGCTCATCTCTGCATTCTCAGTCCTTGTAAATGACCTAATTGCCCAAATCAGAAACCTAGTTAAGAATTAGCCTCTTCTACATAGATCACTCTTATTCTGATCTAATCCAACTAGTCCTGTCCCTCATTTACATTAGAAAGGCACTTTATTTCTCTTTTCTGACCGTAAGGAATTGCGCAAACCAGGGACTATTACCTTCTACCAGTTGCAACATCTTCCCTACAGGTGCCAGGCTTCTACTCTCCACCACTCTCCCACCAGGAATTGAATGAGTTTTGCCACCTGTTAATCTGACCAAGCCATACCCTTGCTCTAAAATCCTCAGTGGCTCCCTATTTCCCACTGCATCACACCTAATTCTCTCTGCCATCAGCTCCCAGGTCTGTTTTCTCTTTCCTAACTTACTCTCCATGCCAAACTTCCTTGATCCAATCAGGTGAAGCAGGTGAAGTTTTCCTTCACCTTCTTCCATCCTTTCTCGGTTTATTCTAAACTTTTGCCCCAACTCATGTTGCAAGATGATAGCCTCCAGTGAGGCTCTTCTGCCTCAGTTCTTATGTCCAAGTCGAAAGACAAGCTCTATCCACCCTCCTAGAGGAGTTTCCCAACTGCCTCAACCCCCATGGACCTCCCTTCTCTGCACTCCCATGTGCCAAAGGGCTGAGCTCTCCCCTCCAGCCTGGCTCTCACCTCAGCATGGGCTCTTCTCTGATTGACAAGCTGGTGAGGCTGGTCTCCCTACCAGCCAGGGGTTTCCTGAAGGACAGGTCACAGGTCTCCATCCCAGTGTTTCCAGGAGGCCAAAAAAGTGAAGACCAGGACTTAGAGAGTGGAGAGTAGAGCAGGGTCTCCTTCAACATTCAGAGGGACCACTCACGCCCTCCACATTTCCTTGGCCTGGACAACTACTTTTATTGTTCTCAGAGGAAAACTCTGGGATCCCAGTGGTCTTGGATGGGTTTTACACCACATCTTCTTGGGGAAGCAGTTTGGGAGCTCAGATCTTGCAGCTGGGAGCCTGGGTCTAAGTCCTCTGACTCCTGGCATTTACCTCCTGCCCAAACATGGACCTGGGCCTCGGACTGCTTCCTTCTGAGGCCCTGGCAGCGCAAACATCAATTCAAAAGCTGTTCTCTTCCTCCTTGATCCTGATCATCCCTCCCCACCCTCCGTTCTCCTAAACTGTAGGCTGAACGCTCCAGACCATTTCAGTCCAATTTTCTCCTCAAATAGACAGGTGATTGTGGCAGGGAGATCTGAGACCTGCTGTTCAGAATCATCAGGGAGCAGTGTGTGGGACACATGGAGAGGGTTACTGGGCAGAGATGAAGCAGAAGCCCCTTCTCTTCCTCCTGCTCTCACACTACTAGAAACCCCAGTCCCCTCCCCAGGTGGGAATCTAGAGGAGCCCTCCCTGCTGTCCCCAGCAGGGCCTGTGACCCTGGGCAAACCACCTACCGTCCCCAAGCCTCAGTCTCCTCATCTGTATAATGGACATTTACATCTTCTTCAAAGGATTAAGTGAAGATTGAAAATAATATAAAAAACCAAGGAGGAGGCCATTGGAATTATTGGAAATTATTAGCTTTCCCATCCATCATCAGCTTGAGTTCTCTCACCATCCTTGGCAGGCAGTCAGAGCCAGGGTCATTCTCTCCCTTTTGGTGGAAATGATCACCAACATGCAGATGTCAAATGTTTGCTTGTTGTCTCAAGTCCATTCAGAGAGCCCCGAGTAAAAATAGCACATATTTACGGAGACCTTATGCTGTCCCAGGCTCAGTGCTCCCCTTGGATTATCTCATTCAACTCTCACAACACCACCATGAAATGATCTGATTATTATCTCCAGTTTACAGATGGGCAAACTGAGGCAGATTGTGCTTAAGCAACTGGCCCATAGAGGCACCTAGTGAACAACTGTCAGGGATTAGAACCCAGGGCCTCTTATCTCTCAGCATGCCACGCTCTTCACTGCCTTGGCCCCCTTGAGCTAAGGACGAAGACGGTGAGCCCGAATGGCTCTGGTCAGCCACCCCCAGGCATGGATCAGCACCTTCCTGGTAGCCCACCACCTACAGAAGGCGCTGTGGTGGTCCTCACCCACCTGCGGGGGAGAGAGCCAGGGTCAGTGAACCAGGAAGTGGTTCCTGAGGGAGAGGCACAAATAGGCAGATTGTGCTTTGTCAGCCAAGGCACGAGGGCCCGGGAGAGGAAACCCTCCAGATCCCCCATCCCTGCTTCAGTCTCCCTCCTTCTGAGTCTCTCTCTTCTTCTGGTCCCCGTGCCCACCTGGTCCTCCCCCTGGCTTCCTCCACCTGCCCCC
>SJYV01056222.1:72817-84293 GCA_006410875.1 Neotragus pygmaeus | reverse complement strand
AAAAAAGGTTATTAGCTCTAGGTTGTATTAAAAAAAAAAAAGAATGCAGTTTTACTGTACAACTGAACTCAGCAATGCTTTATTTATTGTTCAGTTAAAAAAAAAAACTGGAAAATAACCATGTTGGAAGGATGGAGGGAAAGGAAACAGGAAGGAGATGGGAGATTTGTCTTTTTTTTTTTTAACCATGGCAAGAGTTCAAAAGTGAATGCCCAAAGCTGGTAAATAAAAAAAATTTGTGTGCATATATTTAGAAAAATGGAACTAAATACTAGATGAAACACCTACAAGAATTAAGGGAGATAAGTGCCTAGAAATGAACTTGGAGAAGTTTGGACCAGAGATTACTGACTTTCATTCTAAACCTTCTAGTATAATTTAACTTTTGTTATATGCTGGCATTATTTTGAGTTCCCCAAGCACAATTTTTAAAATTCCGTCCTTGTCCATAATCCACACTGGCACATTGTAGGTCCTCAAAGGCGTACGTATGGAATGAATAGAGAGAGAGATTCCGCAGACGGAATCTTAATAAACTGGGGCTGGAAATCTGCACAGGATTTGAATAAGGAGAGAGAAGGACCCCAGTTATCTGGAGTGGAAACTGTGGAGCAGAAGGTCTGCAAAGACTCAGAAAGTTCAATTATTGCATTGCTTAATTGTTCTAGGAGTTTCTGGGTTCTGAAAGAAAACCCACAGAGAAAGCCCCAAAGGAATAAAGTTGGAAAAGCAGAATTTCAGCGCCCTTGGTGGGTGGGACTCTGTCTATCTACACAAAACTCTTAAACAGCTGCAATTAGGGGATCACATTGCATCCCCTCTTTCTCCTCTGCAAACCTCAGACATGCCTGCATTAGTCACTTATTTCAGAGCAAGGGAACTCGACTTTGCACAGCAGAACTACCTGCAGAGCTTCCCACAGATGGTATCTCTGTCTGGAACACCCTTCCCAGGGAGTCTGACTCTACTGTCTGAGAAGGGACCTGAGCTTCAGGGCTGGGACTAGAGTGAGGCAAGGAAGACACTCTCCGGTTCAGCAGGGACAGAGTCCGTCTTCACTTAAAAGCATGGGTGATAACAATATTGTATTGGTTTTGCCATACATCAACAATTAAAATAAATAAATTTATCTTTAAAAACAACCTCAAAAAAGCATGGGTGATGTTTTGTTCATCATGGATTTTTAAATTAATTTTAATGTCTTGAAATATTATTTTTCTTGGCTACTGAGTTTGGGGAATGCATGTGTGCAAAGTCGCTTCACTTATGTCCAACTCTTTGTGACTCCATGCCAGGCTCCTCTGTCCATGGGATTCTCCAGGCAAAGATTCTGGAGTAGGTTGCCATGCCTTCCTCCAGGGGATCTTCCTGACCCAGGGACTGGATCCGCGTCTCTTATGTCTCCTGCATTGGCAGGTGGGTTCTTTACCACTAGAGTCACCTGGGAAGCCCCCACTGAGTTTGAGGGTGCCTCTTAAATTGTACATCTTAGGAGTGCCCCACTCTCCTCACCCTAGTTCTTCTGATNGAAGTAGGTTGCCATGCCTTCCTCCAGGGGATCTTCCTGACCCAGGGACTGGATCCGCGTCTCTTATGTCTCCTGCATTGGCAGGTGGGTTCTTTACCACTAGAGTCACCTGGGAAGCCCCCACTGAGTTTGAGGGCGCCTCTTAAATTGTACATCTTAGGAGTGCCCCACTCTCCTCACCCTAGTTCTTCTGATCCTAGTGAGTGGTAGCATTTTTACTTAACCGAAAAGTAAGGTACTGAACCGTGAAGGGCATAATCATTGCTCTGAAGGTTCTTGGATGGGAAGTGGGGTTTCTCACAGCACTAGATACACTGCTCAGTGGAGGGTGGGCTGCAGGGCAGGGCAGTCCTGGGCTCCTGGGCCTTCTAGAAGAGAACCAGCAGCGTCCTGACTCGGATGGCTCCATCTGCTTCCTGTGAGCAGCTTCAAGGTGCGAGGAATGTCTCTGTTGCCCCTGTTCTGGGCTGGGAAACTTCTACAGAGGGAAGAACAATATCTGTGTCACCTTCTTTTTCTGGAAAACCATCCAAAGGGCGTCCTGACACAGAACCTTTCATTTGCTGAGGGAGTAAATTAAATGCCTGCTTGTTTCTTGAATAGCTAATGCTCATTCTGGTTCACATTGGTTTTAGTGATATTTGCAATCCAGAGAAGCTGACTGTTGCATGATGGCTAATTATCACTCACTACGTGCCAAATGCTGTGCTGGGGCTTTGGGAGAATGATCTCAGTGCATTCTCAAGCCTCATATGAGGTAGATAGCATTGGCACCCCCAATTGATTGAAGAAGAAACTGATGCCCAGAAAGGTCAGGTAATGTTCTAGAGGTCACACAGCCAGCAGAGGGTGGAGATAGAATTGGCACACCATCATCCTGACCCCCATGCTCAGAAGAATCCTCATCATTCTGATTGTACTTGCAGAAATGCCTGGGGTATAGACTGGAGTTAGGAAGCCAGGGTCTCTGAGTGGGGACACAGCATGAACCTAAGCAAACACACCCTCCTGTGTGCTGTATTTGATCCTCAATTTTCTCGTTTGAACAGAGGTCACTCTGCTCAGCAGTGCTGACTGTTACGGCCCCGGCACTCAGATCCTGTGACTGGACCCTCTGGGCCCATGTTCCCAGCAGTCATCTGTCCCAGGAGTGTTTCCTCTGAAAATACTATGGGGGAGAGTGGCCCCAAGTCAGAGGCTTGGCCGCAGATTCTGAAGGAAAGAACAGTGGTGATATCTGGGCCACAGTCTTACAAATGCTCTGGTCACCTTCGCCAGGATCTCCTGGTCAGAGGATTCATCTACTCTAAGCCCCAGGTGTGCCCTCTCCTTGCCCCAGGATCTCCTGGCTCAGAAGGTGAAGGAGAAGTAAAGACTGAGCCCATGCTGGAGGTGGGAAGGGAGAAGTTGGTCTTGGAAGTGGACAGGTGGAGTCAGAGAGGCCAGGGGTGGCCAGGCCAGGAGAGGATGGAGCCCTAAGAATCCCCCAGTATCCGGGAGAGAACAGCCCTCAGGAAATGCTGGATATGTGTCTTGTCTTGAGGCAGGAAGGGAAAGAGGAGAGGAAAGGACCATCTGAGGTGCCTCCCAGCCCATGACGGAGGAGGGGAGGGGAGGTTTCAGGAAGCTAAGATATAGCAAAGCCTCTTGCATAGGAAGCACGGCCAGTCCAGGAAGCTCAGGTCCTCCAGTGGTCAAGCACAGGGAACTCTGAGGAGCTGGGAGCTGAGCAGGTGGCCTAGAGGCAGCAGCAGCCGTCCCTGAGAAGACAGCTGGAGTGTGTTCCAGGCCCTCCAGAGCCCGAGGTAGCCCCAGAAGCTGTGAGCTCCTGAGAAGCCACAGTTGGGGTGGACCGCCAGAGAAGCCCGTGTCTGGTGACCAAGATACTAGTGGGCCTCTTGCTAGGATGCTTCCTTCTTCCTTGAGGCCGGGTGTGAGGTCAGCAGGCTCTGTCCATGACCTGCTGCCTGGGCCGTGTGGTCTTTATGTCTGTACCACCTTTCCCTGCGTGTGTTTCAAGAGAGTGGGGATAGGCAGCATGTGGCAAGAGTAACTTCAGGAGGTCTTTGCTGGGTGGATGAGCCTCCTAACGAATGGCCACCAGGGTCTCACTCTGATTCTCCGTCCCTCCCTCCACTGGGAAATAGGATGGCCACCTTGTTATAGGCTGAACTGGAAACCATGAGGCGGGCCCTCATCACCACCTCTTCATTGCCCTGCTTGTGGTCACCGGACAAGGGAGCTGCAATCAGTTGTCTTAGAGGGTCTCGGTCCTTTAAAAACCCTGACTCTGCAGGTGATTGTGTGCCTAGACTCAGTCTTCCCTGTGATGAGATCAAAGGGGCTTATCGTGACCACTGCTCCCTGCCTCTGACTCTGGGACTCTCATGACTCCTCCTACTCTTGCTGGTAGGACAGCCCCCTCTCCTTGATCATCCTTGATTCAGAAACACTTGATTCTCCCGCAACATCTCAGGACATCAGTCATGTGGAAGATTCAGAAGGGAGGTGACTGTCCTTATGAAACGGACTCACCGACCAGACCAGGGACACACTGACCAGGCCCAGCTCCCTCTGAGCTGTAATCTTTGGGCCACAGTAACGTCCCAGCGCCCCACCCAACTCCTTTCCCCTCCTTCCTGGTCCTCCTTCCAGAGCATCTTGGTCCCCAATTATTCAGAGCCACAGGAGCCCTACCAAGGAAGAAATTAGAGCTACACATCAGCTCTTCTATATTTACCACCTGACGGCTGAGGAGGATCTATCTTCTACACAATTAAATGAAAAGAGTTTTAATATCGGCAGGCAAAGGACTCGGGCATCAATGGAGAATTAGGTTAGAGCCAGCAATTGGATTAGCGCCCAGCTGCAAGTGAAATGAGGACTCGGACACAGTAGGGTTATCCTTCTTCTGGCGACAGGCCCTTCCTACGTGGAGGGCGGAGAGGCTGTGTTCCTGAGACTGGCCAGACCCCTCCCCGCAAACCCTGAGACCCAAGACTAGGAGGGCCAACCTTTGCCAGAATCCTCTGTGAAGAGAAAGCCCCGGGCTGGCTGCGGCAGACAAGGGCACAGCAAGGCCCCCAGAGCCAGTCAGACACCACACCCCCTGCAGAGAAGTAAACCGCATCGCGCCCCTCCTCCATGCCTCCTCTCTCCTGCAGCAGCCCCTCCCAAGAGAGCTGCTTTCGCCCCTGTCCCCCCACTGCCTCTCTTCTCCCCTTCCAGCCTCACCTGCAATCTTCCCTAAGCCGCCTCCTTCCTAAAGCGGAGGAAAGAGATGCAGGCGCACAGGTGTCCCCCACTGACAGCTGTTGAAGACGCAGCAAAAATGCTAGTCAAGTAATTGTCCCTTTCTGTTTTTTTTTTTTTCCCAGTGCCACACTAAGTAGGTTTCTCTGGATTTGTTAAGTGGGAAGAGCATGAACACGACCTAGTTTTGCCAAGAGTTGATTTGGGGGCAAATTCCAGCACTTCCTGGGGAGTGACCCCACACGCCCATCCCCTTGTTTCTGGCTACCTTCTACCTTCCCTCGGGAAACACAGATTCAATCCCTGGATAGGGAAGATCCCCTGGAGGAAGAAATGGCAACCCACTCAAGTATTCTTGCCTGAAAAATCCCATGGACATAGGAGCGTGGTAGGCTGCAGACCATGGGGTCGCAAATAGTTGAACTCAACTGAGCAACTGAGCACACACGTGCTACCTTCCCCAGGCTGCCACAGCCTCCCTGACATAGCCACCTCAGATCCTTGGCTAGAAACTACGGCAACTTCCTCCTGTCAGCTCCCCGAAGGTGGATGTCACATCTCTTTCTCCAAACAGAACCCCAGGAGAGACACACAACAGCCTAGCCTCATGACAACACTGAGCCCCTGTCCTGCTTGCGCAGACTTCCAGAAGGAAAGACTCCGCGGCCAAGTGCGTCTCCACTGGCTGCATTCCCCCTTTCTCACTCTCAGTGAGTTCTTCCTTCCTCTTTCCTAAGTTCTCTGGTTGGAGTCCAAGTGTGCTGGCATCACCTCAAAGGAAGACAGAAATCAGCTGGCAATTGCCAGAGAAGGCCAGTCATCTTCCTCCAAACCTGAATCCAACAGCCCTGAGTGTGAACTGGGTCCTGGGTGCTGTGCCTCTTGCAGAGGGGAAAACTGAGGCTCCAGAAAGCATCAGTAAAGCAGCCCCTAGGGAACTGGGATAGAATGAACTGTCTGGAGACTCTCTGGTCCCCAGGTCAGTGAGTGAAAAGGACGCTTCCTGACTGCCCATCAGTCCACAGACTGCCCGGTCCTGAGCAGACCTGGGCTGGGGTGTCAAGAGCAGTGCAGAGACTGATACATCACCCTGTTGTAGTTGCTGTTTAGTCACTTAGTCATGTCCGACTCTTTCCCAACCCCATAGACTATAGCCCACTGGGTTCCTCTGTCCAGGGGATTTCCAAGCAAGAATACTGGAGTGGGTTGCCACTTCCTCCTCCAGGGGATCTTCCCGACCCAGAGATCGAACCTGGGTCACCTGCATTGGCAGGCAGGTTCTTTACCATGCAGCCACTTGGGAAACCCCATTATCCTGTGTATAAGTTCACAAGGTAGCCTGCTGCTGTCACACAGATGCCAGCCAAGGAGCCCAGACTCCTAGGTCTGAGACAAAGCACTTCATTACTCAGGCAAAAGCAGTCCCCAGAGCACTCTGATGGTTGGCTCTGGTTCTCTGCTGCCACTCAAGGCCCACACAGCCATCGCGAGGGGCCCAGGATGGATGGGGTACTCAGTGGCTAGAGTAACAGGAGAGGAACACTGGCCTTGGGAGATTTTCCACTTTTATAGAAAGTGGGAGAAAGACTGCTCTTGCCTGGTAGGAGATGTTACCTCTTCTCTCAAGATTGCTTGTGGCAAACATGACTCTGAGGAGTGACCCAGGTGAAGAGAGGTCAGGGCCTTGAATTCGTGGAGTACCCAGTAGGAATGTGGAAAGATGCCCAGGGTTGCCAGAGAGCCGTCTGTCTCAGCAGGAGGGAAATGCAGGAGGGGGGTGGGCACGGTTCCTGCCCCCGGGCTGTCCCAGGTGACCACACTCAGTACGCTGCCTCGTGCTTGCCCACTGGGCCTCTCCTTGGAGGCCCTGCACACGTTTACTACAGAAGCAACATCATAAATAAGGGCTGAGGTCTCTGGGTACCCCACAGTAAAAACAAAGGGCTAGAAAGAAGAGTGAAATGAAGTCTAAGGAGACCATACAGAAATACTGGAGAAATATAGAGAAATACATCAAAATGCCCAGACCAAGACTGGACTCACAGTACTTGATGAGTATACCGATTGGGAGGAGGTAATAGGCTAGACTGCAAGAACGAATCACTCCCCAAACCTCAGCAGTTCAACCCACACACAGTTTCTCCTTGGTCCTGCTGCAGACTCCTCCTGGTAAGCAGGGGCTCTGCTTCAGGCCTCAGACGGCTGGTGCGGCCGATATCTGGACCTTTGCCAGAAACCAAGGAGGAAGGAAAAGAACGGGGGGAAAGCATGTGCTGGCTTTGCCAGCTCCTGCCCAGGAGTGACTCCTGTCACTTCCACTTACCTTCTGGTGACCCAGGGAAGTTACCTGGCCGTAACGAACTTCATGTGGGCACAGAAGGGCTGTCTTGCCCACCCTGAACACAGCCAGTGTGAACCAGCCCACACTCTCACTGCTCTGCATATTAAGGAACCAGAACAGGAAACCAAAGATGAGGCATCATGGGTGTGGCTTATTAAAAAAAAAAAAANCGAAGAGTCAGACACGACTGAGCGACTTCACTTTCACTTTTTACTTTCATACATTGGAGAAGGAAATGGCAACCCACTCCAGTGTTCTTGCCTGGAGAATCCCAGGGACGGGGGAGCCTGGTGGGCTGCTGTCTCTGGGGTCACACAGAGTTGGACACGACTGAAGTGACTCAGCAGCAGCAGCAGCAGCAGCAGCTTGAGTCGGGGTCAGGAAGGAGGCAGGATGAAGCTGAAAGAGTCTTGTCTCAGGACCTCTGGACGAGACTGAAATTCGGGATGGAGGAAGAAGTTCACACAGAAAGGGATAAACATGGCAAAATCTGTGAAATGGACTTACTGATCTCTGCCCTGGCTTCTTGCCTGTTTCTGAAGAGTGAAAAAAAATCTCTGCATGTCACATTTCAGAACTGGATGGGCCTCCAGTTCTTCACCTCACTTGATCTAGAACTCAACACCACCGTGAGGAAACAGATTCTAAGGCGGTTAGCTACCCACACAACCATTTCCTTTGTCTGGGAAAAAGAATTTCCAGTTCCATTTCTCTTTCTTGTCCTATGGGTGCCCTGGTGCTCCCCTGTCACACACATGTCATTGCCTCTTGTCTTCTTGTCAGCATCTCCACCAGGTTGGTGGGTGGGGCGTGGCGTGGCTTTCTGGTTTGCATTTGTATTTACAGGGCACAGCTTGGCCCTCAGGAGGATGACGGCTGGGGCCAGCCCACTGGGTCAGAGTGGAAACTCACCCAAATGAAGACCTGGAGCAAAGCAGAAATGTCCAAGACCAGCTTCTTCAGAAGATTTTGGTTTCAAAGAATTTGATATGGATGATTCATGGAAGAAATCAAAATTCTGGATCTCTTTACACATACTTAATTCTCTCTCAGTTCTTTTGCACCTTTTTTTTTTTTTTTTNAGAAATGTCCAAGACCAGCTTCTTCAGAAGATTTTGGTTTCAAAGAATTTGATATGGATGATTCATGGAAGAAATCCAAATTCTGGATCTCTTTACACATACTTAATTCTCTCTCAGTTCTTTTGCACCTTTTTTTTTTTTTTTTGATGCCTACTTGGTGTTAAGCACTGCTGAACAAAGACACAAAAAACCCCACCCTTGTGGAGCATACATTCTAACAGAGAGAGATAGACGATAAACATCTTGGGATAAACAAGGCAGATGAATAAGTCATACAGTATTTTAGTAGGAGGGGCTTCCCAGGTGGTGTTAGTGGTAAAAAACCTGCCTGCCAATGCAAGAAATATAAGAGAGAGATGCAGGTTTGATCCCTAAGTAGGAAAGATCCCATGAAGGAAGGCATGGCAACCCACTCCAGTATTCTTGCCTGGAGAATCCTATGGACAGAGGATTCTGCCGGGCTATAGTCCATAGGGTCACAAAGAGTTGAACATGACTGAATTGCTTTAGTGTGCAGGAATATAAAGTGAGAAGGCACCATAAGGCATGCCATGGGCTCTAGCTGGGGCTGAAGCATGCCTTTGGATCAGGTACCCTCACTGAAGTGAAGGAGTGATCCATGTGGGTATCTGAGGGAAGATGGCTCCAGACTGAGGAAACTGCAAGTGCAAAGGCCCTGGGGCAGAAATGGCAAGAGGTCAGCATGGCTAGAGCTGAGTGAGTCCAGAAAAGAAATGAGATGCATCCAGAGAAGTAGACATACAGGACTTTGAAGCCCTTTCTAAACCATTGTAAGGCCTTCGGCATTTTGCTTTGAAGAGAATGGGGAGCGACTGGAGAGTTTGTGAAGTAACAGAGTTTATTTTAAATTCATGTTTGTCAGAGGAGGAATAGGCACCATACTCTTCTCTGAATCCAGCCCTAGTGTGAAACCAGGTCCAACTACCTCCAAACTCAGTGCTCACTAGGTCCCCACACCTCTGAAAAGGAAGGAACTAGGGATGGAAGTGACCTGTTAGCTCTGAGGGCCGAGCCCTGGGTCAGGGGTTTGGGCTGGGGCAGCCTTGCTGGGCTCTGAGCAGCTCTGGGAAGGAGTGTGTGGCTCCTGTGACACTTCACCCTCAGCAACACAAGGCATGTTGCCCTCAGGTGCCAGCTATGGAGCGCATGGGGAAAGGAAAATCCTGGGTGAGGTAGATGTGTAGACCCAAGGTTGCGCAATGGCCTTTGGAGTCAGGGCCAGCCTCTCCTCGGGCGGGACCCTTCCCCACATTCCCAGCAGGCTTCCCAAGTTACTCCACCCGGGGGTCTTTGAAATCAAAAACTGCTTCAGAGTAGACCCACAGAATCCCACAGGCTGTGAAGGAGGGGGTCTCGGGGGAACTTGGTGGCCGAGGAGCTTGGGTACAGAAGGGAAGAGGAGGGATCCCCAGAGATGAGGTGGCAGGGTCAGGGTGCCTTCTCATCACTGCCTGCCTGTCATCAGCACCTGTGTGTCCACCATCCAGAACCCAGTTATGACGTGTGTGAGCTGCAAGACTGAGTGAGCTCATGAAACTCACTGAGCCTCAGTTTTCTGATCTGTGGAAGGCAGAGACCAGGGCCGCTTACTTCATGATGCTTAGGAGGTGATGCAAGCAAAATGCTCAGCGCAGAGCCTGGCGCCTGGTAGCCTGCACCACACAGTAGGCTCTTTGCTCACGGCTCAGTCTGTAAGCTGAGTGCTCTCCTCTGGGTGCCCGGAGCTGGGCTTGGCTCTGCAGTGCGGGGGGCAGGGGGACTTCAGGCCGGGCCTGATCCAGATGCTGGGCTGCCTTCCATGGATGCAGGAACCTAAGTGAGATGCAAGGAGTAAGAAGGCAACCTCTGGGAGATTCATCAAACTTGGGGTTTTTTTACTTCGTTTTTACTGTGACTCAGCATAAATGTGTGAAATGGAAATAAAAGTTTCATGAAACAGTACCTACCTTCACCAGGCATGATGCACTCTATTTTTATTCTTCCATTTCATTGAAACTATTAAATGTTGTTTTTGTTGTTATTATTTAGTTGCTAAGTTGTGTCCGAGTCTTTTGCAACCCCATGGACTGTAGCCCACCGGGCCCCTCTGTCCGCGGGACTTCCCAGGCAAGAATACTGGAGTGGCTTGCCATTTCCTTCTCCAGATTAATCGCTAGTCACAACCCAAGTGCAAAAAAATGATTAACAAGCTCACATGAAGCGCAGCCCACGGTCTGGCAGGCAGTCGGACTCACGGAGGGTTCCCTTCAGCCCTTTTGAGAACAGCTCGGGGTTGTGAGGGCTGGTGGGTGAGGGTGGCCGTTGCCACTCAACTGTCCTCTTCAGTCCCCCACAGGGACACAAGAGGCAAGGTGAGCAGACCCCAGCGGCAGACGCTCCTGAGTCTGCTTCAGCCCCTCAAACAGGGCCCTTCTGCCCAGCCAAGCCGCGTGCAGGAGACGACAGGGACCATATCAGGCAGAGACCAGACGGCCACTCACCATACAGCCTGCACGGTGTGTCTGCTTTGGGAAAGACCAAGGGACTGGGGACTCAACAGGCAATAGAGCATAGTGGTTAGCGTAGGACCTTTGCTGTCACACTGCCCAGGTCTAAATGCCACCTCATAACCAGCCAGCTCTATGGCTGTGGGCAAACCACTTGATTTTTCTGTGCCTCGGTTTTCTCATCTGTAAAATGGGGATAATGCTAATTCCTCAAAGGAGTCTCTGCAAGTCTGTGTGTGTGAGTGTTGTGTGTGTGTCCTAGAACAGCCCCTGGCACTACTAATATTTTGACTGCTGTCAGATGAAAGTGCTTATTGGCTGGAGGCCAGTCCAATAGTGTAACAACATATGTCGCACGGGGCCTCTGGGTTGAGTTTTCTCTCTCTACGGCCCCCAGGCCAGTGAGCCAGGCTCTCCTTGAAACAGTGGCGGGGCTGGGGAGAGGGGAGGCTGCTGCTCACCCAGAAAGCCTGGCCCAGACAGTGTGGATGACCGTCTGCCCAGTCCAGCTCTGCCCTCTGCAGAGGGAGGTCCCTGCCCACCCCACCCCCCCAGTGCCCCTCCACAGACACAATCGTCACTCGCTGTTTACAAATAACCTGCTCTCTGGCTGGAGGCTGGGGTGGGAAGGGCAGCTCTCAGAGTCATGTTCAGGGCTTTCTGGGGCCAGGGGTGTGTGGAGAGCCACAGAAAAGGAAAAAGGAAAAGAGAAGACTTCAGCTGGGCATCCAGAGCCCGGGCCAATGTATAGCTTCATGCTGAGGCT
>SJYV01056222.1:32454-72333 GCA_006410875.1 Neotragus pygmaeus | reverse complement strand
TTTTTTTTTTTTTTTTGATGCCTACTTGGTGTTAAGCACTGCTGAACAAAGACACAAAAAACCCCACCCTTGTGGAGCATACATTCTAACAGAGAGAGATAGACGATAAACATCTTGGGATAAACAAGGCAGATGAATAAGTCATACAGTATTTTAGTAGGAGGGGCTTCCCAGGTGGTGTTAGTGGTAAAAAACCTGCCTGCCAATGCAAGAAATATAAGAGAGAGATGCAGGTTTGATCCCTAAGTAGGAAAGATCCCATGAAGGAAGGCATGGCAACCCACTCCAGTATTCTTGCCTGGAGAATCCTATGGACAGAGGATTCTGCCGGGCTATAGTCCATAGGGTCACAAAGAGTTGAACATGACTGAATTGCTTTAGTGTGCAGGAATATAAAGTGAGAAGGCACCATAAGGCATGCCATGGGCTCTAGCTGGGGCTGAAGCATGCCTTTGGATCAGGTACCCTCACTGAAGTGAAGGAGTGATCCATGTGGGTATCTGAGGGAAGATGGCTCCAGACTGAGGAAACTGCAAGTGCAAAGGCCCTGGGGCAGAAATGGCAAGAGGTCAGCATGGCTAGAGCTGAGTGAGTCCAGAAAAGAAATGAGATGCATCCAGAGAAGTAGACATACAGGACTTTGAAGCCCTTTCTAAACCATTGTAAGGCCTTCGGCATTTTGCTTTGAAGAGAATGGGGAGCGACTGGAGAGTTTGTGAAGTAACAGAGTTTATTTTAAATTCATGTTTGTCAGAGGAGGAATAGGCACCATACTCTTCTCTGAATCCAGCCCTAGTGTGAAACCAGGTCCAACTACCTCCAAACTCAGTGCTCACTAGGTCCCCACACCTCTGAAAAGGAAGGAACTAGGGATGGAAGTGACCTGTTAGCTCTGAGGGCCGAGCCCTGGGTCAGGGGTTTGGGCTGGGGCAGCCTTGCTGGGCTCTGAGCAGCTCTGGGAAGGAGTGTGTGGCTCCTGTGACACTTCACCCTCAGCAACACAAGGCATGTTGCCCTCAGGTGCCAGCTATGGAGCGCATGGGGAAAGGAAAATCCTGGGTGAGGTAGATGTGTAGACCCAAGGTTGCGCAATGGCCTTTGGAGTCAGGGCCAGCCTCTCCTCGGGCGGGACCCTTCCCCACATTCCCAGCAGGCTTCCCAAGTTACTCCACCCGGGGGTCTTTGAAATCAAAAACTGCTTCAGAGTAGACCCACAGAATCCCACAGGCTGTGAAGGAGGGGGTCTCGGGGGAACTTGGTGGCCGAGGAGCTTGGGTACAGAAGGGAAAAGGAGGGATCCCCAGAGATGAGGTGGCAGGGTCAGGGTGCCTTCTCATCACTGCCTGCCTGTCATCAGCACCTGTGTGTCCACCATCCAGAACCCAGTTATGACGTGTGTGAGCTGCAAGACTGAGTGAGCTCATGAAACTCACTGAGCCTCAGTTTTCTGATCTGTGGAAGGCAGAGACCAGGGCCGCTTACTTCATGATGCTTAGGAGGTGATGCAAGCAAAATGCTCAGCGCAGAGCCTGGCGCCTGGTAGCCTGCACCACACAGTAGGCTCTTTGCTCACGGCTCAGTCTGTAAGCTGAGTGCTCTCCTCTGGGTGCCCGGAGCTGGGCTTGGCTCTGCAGTGCGGGGGGCAGGGGGACTTCAGGCCGGGCCTGATCCAGATGCTGGGCTGCCTTCCATGGATGCAGGAACCTAAGTGAGATGCAAGGAGTAAGAAGGCAACCTCTGGGAGATTCATCAAACTTGGGGTTTTTTTACTTCGTTTTTACTGTGACTCAGCATAAATGTGTGAAATGGAAATAAAAGTTTCATGAAACAGTACCTACCTTCACCAGGCATGATGCACTCTATTTTTATTCTTCCATTTCATTGAAACTATTAAATGTTGTTTTTGTTGTTATTATTTAGTTGCTAAGTTGTGTCCGAGTCTTTTGCAACCCCATGGACTGTAGCCCACCGGGCCCCTCTGTCCGCGGGACTTCCCAGGCAAGAATACTGGAGTGGCTTGCCATTTCCTTCTCCAGATTAATCGCTAGTCACAACCCAAGTGCAAAAAAATGATTAACAAGCTCACATGAAGCGCAGCCCACGGTCTGGCAGGCAGTCGGACTCACGGAGGGTTCCCTTCAGCCCTTTTGAGAACAGCTCGGGGTTGTGAGGGCTGGTGGGTGAGGGTGGCCGTTGCCACTCAACTGTCCTCTTCAGTCCCCCACAGGGACACAAGAGGCAAGGTGAGCAGACCCCAGCGGCAGACGCTCCTGAGTCTGCTTCAGCCCCTCAAACAGGGCCCTTCTGCCCAGCCAAGCCGCGTGCAGGAGACGACAGGGACCATATCAGGCAGAGACCAGACGGCCACTCACCATACAGCCTGCACGGTGTGTCTGCTTTGGGAAAGACCAAGGGACTGGGGACTCAACAGGCAATAGAGCATAGTGGTTAGCGTAGGACCTTTGCTGTCACACTGCCCAGGTCTAAATGCCACCTCATAACCAGCCAGCTCTATGGCTGTGGGCAAACCACTTGATTTTTCTGTGCCTCGGTTTTCTCATCTGTAAAATGGGGATAATGCTAATTCCTCAAAGGAGTCTCTGCAAGTCTGTGTGTGTGAGTGTTGTGTGTGTGTCCTAGAACAGCCCCTGGCACTACTAATATTTTGACTGCTGTCAGATGAAAGTGCTTATTGGCTGGAGGCCAGTCCAATAGTGTAACAACATATGTCGCACGGGGCCTCTGGGTTGAGTTTTCTCTCTCTACGGCCCCCAGGCCAGTGAGCCAGGCTCTCCTTGAAACAGTGGCGGGGCTGGGGAGAGGGGAGGCTGCTGCTCACCCAGAAAGCCTGGCCCAGACAGTGTGGATGACCGTCTGCCCAGTCCAGCTCTGCCCTCTGCAGAGGGAGGTCCCTGCCCACCCCACCCTCCCAGTGCCCCTCCACAGACACAATCGTCACTCGCTGTTTACAAATAACCTGCTCTCTGGCTGGAGGCTGGGGTGGGAAGGGCAGCTCTCAGAGTCATGTTCAGGGCTTTCTGGGGCCAGGGGTGTGTGGAGAGCCACAGAAAAGGAAAAAGGAAAAGAGAAGACTTCAGCTGGGCATCCAGAGCCCGGGCCAATGTATAGCTTCATGCTGAGGCTGGATGGCTGTGCTGGGGGTGGGGCTGCCCTGCACGTGGAACAGGGTCCCTTAGACTTGATATCAATGTGCACGATTCATCTGCTTTCTTCCTGGAGGGATACGTGGGTTCCCATGGGGCCACCTTCACCCTAAAGTATTAAGAGGTATGCCACAGACCACGTGACAGGCAGGAGGGAGACAGGATGGTGGATGGGGGTCTTCCTTCCAGTGTTCCTTACACCAGACACCACATACGAAAACCAGAGAACCTGCTTCCCACTCCCACAGGCCTCCCCTCTCCCTGTCCCACAGGGCCCCACGGCCCTGGTCCAGGAGTCAGTCAGCCCTGCATTCAGACTCCGGCTCTGCCAGTTGCAAGCTTCACAACCTGAAGTTCCTTCCTCGACCTCGAAGGCCAGGTCTGGTGTTGGTACCCCAGGACCATTTCCTGCCTGGCAGGGTCTCTGTGAGGATCAAATAAACTGAAGCGTGAAATTAACGAGCACAGAGCCTGTCACTTAGCAGGTGTATGACAAATATAAGAGGCTTTCTCTCTCTGTGGCCTCTCTGCTGGGTCCCCACTCCATCCTCCCCAGGAGTTGCAGCTCCCAGCAGAGCCTCCTTAGGCCTCTTCCTGGTGCTTATCTTTGTAAACAGGTCCTGTGGCAGCAGCAGCAGCCTTAATTTTAGTTCTGGGCTCGGTAATTTCCCGTGATTACAGGCCTGTCAGTGCAGCAAGCTTTGCAGCTGCGAGGAAGCCAGCAGGCCTCATCGGGGCAGGCTGGAGCCCGTGTTCACACACGTGCTTGCGAAGGGGCCTGACGCCCTCATGCACACACCCACACCATCCTCCCAGGACCAGACACAGGGGTCCTCAGCCAGACTGTACACATACAGCATGTCCTCATGGATTCCTGCAGAGGGGGCAGGGCAGGGGATTTAACAACACACTTGCACACACAGCTAGCCCCAGGACTTATAAGTAGGGAACAGAGGCCAGGAATAGAAAAGGTTTAGGACAAGGATGACCACCTACCCCCTCTTCCTTCTCTCTCTTGCCTGTGGTGCCCAGAAAAGAGAATCCCTATCTTCTCAACTCTGAGACCTCAAAAGTACTCTGTGTTCTAAGTGCATATGAGTGTGTGTGTGAGCGTGTGTCTGTGTGTATGTGAAAGAGAGAGAGGCAGGACAATCAGTCAATAAATATTTATTAAGCATCTACTGTGAATCTTGACCTTGACCCTGGTTGGTGCTGAAGATACAGCAGCGAATAAGCAAAGGGAAGTCCAGCAATACACACGAAACTCTTAGGAATAACAAGCAGTGGGTCCTCACTACCGGCAGATTCCGTATTTGTGACTCACCTGCTCCCTGAAATGTACTGGCACCCCTCGGTTAGTACTCACAGTGCTGCCACAGTCATTCTTGGACGTGCCCTGTGTGGGGAAAACTTGAACAGCCCAATGCACAAATCCCCAGCTGGGTTCCACCACAACGACCTCTGTGATCTTGGCTCAGTTCAGACTTTAAAGTGTCCTTTTTGAGGTTTACTGAGAGCTATGTTTATTTACATTGTCATGCTTTTTGTTGGTGGTTTCACTGTTTAAATGGCCCCGAGCCTAGGGCAGAAGTGTTATCTAGAGTTCCTTGGTGCAAGGCATCTGTGATGTGCTCTCCAGAGAAAACTCAAGGGTAACTTAGGGTCTCTCAATCATGAATAATAGTGCTGCTGGCCGTGAGTTCTATGTTAATGAATCAGCAATATATATTAAATCAGGTGTCTAGAAACAGAAACACACAGAAAACAAGGTTATGTATTGATCCGTTGACAAAACCTGGTGACTAGAGGCTCACAGGAGCCTAGCTCTGTCTCTCTTCTAGGAACAATGGTTCCATATCTACTAATTCAGTGTTCGAGGTGACTTTATAGAATGCCTGTGAACAATAAGGCTCTACTGCAACCACAGTCAAGTGCCACAAAGAAAATAAAGCATGGAGATGCCACGCGACCTTGAGCGATGTCACCAGGTGGTGAGGATGAGCCTCCCTGAGGAGGTGACAGTGGCGCTAAGTCGGGACCCGGTGGAGACAGCAGCTGGGGAGATGCGGCGGGCAGAGCATGCCTAGCAGCAGTCATTCTGGAATGAGCGCGGGCCCGGGGACCCTGGGCATCGTGAGACGGCCAGTGTGGCCAGGGCGGAGCCCAGCGGAGAAAGATGAGGGAAGATGAAGCTGGGGAGGTGGGAGGTCCCAGCCACATCGGGCCCTGCAGGCCACGGAAAGAAACCTGGGTTCCTCTTTCCTAGTTGAATGGGAGAGTGAGGAGGGCCAGGAGGGCTTTCTTCCTCCCCTGCGGTCGAGGTCCTGAAAGGGCTGAGAGGCCACCAGGGAGGGGTCCCCTTGTGGCAGGAGTTCTAGGGATCTCAAGAGGGAGTTGGTGACAAAGGGTGGATGTGAACACAGGACCGACGCTGAAGCTTCAGAACTGCCTGGTGCAGGACCTGCTGGTTCAGTAGGGGTGACCCTCAGAGCTGGGGAAGAGCAGGAGGAGCTGGCCCAGGGGCCCAGGCAGAGGGAGGTGTGGAGGAGGAGCTGGTTGGGGTGTGGGAGGGGAGTGGGGCCATGCAGGAGCCTCGTGGAACGTGTTCAAGATCCTCCCTGGAGGCTGTGTCAGGGCGTCGGCAAGGCTCTTTCTAAGGGGATTTCCCACTAACTTTCCCCTACCTCACCCTGCAGGAGACTTCCTGCACTCAAGCAGCCCAAAGCTAAACCTGGAGAAACCGTTACACACACACACACACACACACACACACACACAGATATTCTCTTTTTTGAAAGACCTAATCTCAATAGAGAGGCCGTGTGTTCTGGGCCCCCTCATCTTCATGTCAGATGCTCCTCCTCCCAGGATCTGTCCCTGCCTCAAATCTTATTCATCCTCATGGGTCCAGCGTACCACTGCCTCTCAGGAGGACTTCTGTGACTGCTCTGACCTCCACTGACCTCTGACATTTGAACCCCCACAGTCCTGCTAGCCTGAATCCTATATGCCTCTATCCTCAGGATGTGAAAGTGAAAGTGCCAGTCACTCAGTGGTGTCCAACTCTTTGAGACCCCATGGACTGTAGCCTGCCAGGCTTCTCTGCCCATGGAATTCTGGAGTGGGTAGCCATTCTCTTCTCCAGGGAATCTTCCCAACCCAGAGATCAAACCCGGGTCTTCTGCACTGCAGGCAGATTCTTTACTGTCTGAGCCACCAGGGAAGCTCCTGATGCGTATTCCTCCCAAAACAGGGCTTAGGTCTCCACTGTGAGATCCCCAGGGCACAGGCCTAGCAAGAGAGTGGGGAGGGGATGAAAACTCTAAGGATGAGGCTAGGGTCAAGGCCACGATTTCCGCAGGTTGAGGATGGGGCTGTGGACAGAGTCAGTTCTGCCTGCACTGAGCCAGCTAGTATGGGGGCATTTACTCCCATGGCCAGCCCCCACCCCATGGAGCTCTGGCCGCTGGGCTGAGACTGGCCCTGGGCTGCTTGCCTCCTGCCTGACTCCACAAGCCACTCAAAGCCCTGGAGGAGCCCTGCCTGGCAGAGATCTGTCCAGTGAGAACCCGGAGTTGCTCTGTGCCAGCACTATGCCAGCTGAGCCCTGGGCCGTGCTGGTGCCATGGCGATGCCACCACCACCAGCCTTTCCCAGCCCCGTAACCATGGGAATGTACGCGGGGCTGCGGCTGCTTATGCGACATCTCCGAGGCTGGGGACAGACTGCCCATCAACCGCATCCTGCCTACCAGCCTGCCCTGCTCCCTGGGAAGCCGGCAGACAGGCTCCGCGAACTTGGGTTGTTCTGTCCCACCTGTCATTCCCCAGACTCCCTACACACACACACACACACACACACACACACACACACACGCATGCACGCGCACACACACACACACACACACACGGCATCCTGTCTGTGGCAGGGACACCTGGGGAAGAATAATCTCGAGAGATGACAGTGAGGAAAGAGAGAGAGACATACTGAGGCAGGTGTGCAAAGGGAACCCGGATTCTGACAGAGCAGGCAGCTGGTCATCTGGATGCAGGTGCAAAGCTCCAGCCACCTCCAGCCAACCCTAGTCCCAGATGTCCAGGATCACAGAGACAAGCCAGCTGCCTAATGGGTTGGTCCTTCACTTCCCACAGCTGGAAGCTGGAGCCCCATAAAGAGGAAGAAAGAGACAGAGAAAAACAGAAGGACAGGGACAGAGGGAGAGAGACATGCACACAGAGAGAGGGTGGGGGAGCCCCAGAAGAGAAAGATCCACACCAGCAGACTCACACAGGTGAGGGGACACACAGACCACCCGCTGCCCACAAAAGCCCCAGACATAGGAGACTCACACAGGTGAGGGGACACACCGAGCACCCCCTGCCCACAAAAGCACCGGACATCTACGGCTTGTGGCTTCTCGCTGTTCTCCAAGGCCCTGCTCGACCTCCCAAGGCAGTCCTGCTCCTCATGGTTGCAGAGCCCAGCTGCTGGCAGGCCCGTAGGATGGTGAGGGCGTCACAGGACACTTGGGCCGGACCGGGACACGCGGGCTCTGGAGAGGGGGCAAGCACCTGGGTCTTCTCCTGCCCGCTGCCCGCCCTGCCCGGTCCACTCCATCTGTGGCTTTGTCCTGTATCTCCCTCCAGCATGCCCTGTCCTCCTGACTGTGTCACCCCTCCCTGCCTGAGCCCCCTTCCGCCATCACCAGCCTTCCCTCCTCCCTGTAGACTCTGGCTCCAAGTCTTCCTTCCCCTCCATCCGAGCCTTCTTCCTGGGCGACTGCGAAGCCCAGGCCTACTGGCCAAGCAGCCCCTCCTGTCCTGCACCACCCTGCCCTCCTCCTTGACTCACAGCAGCTCTTGCCCCGCCCAGCGAGGAGCCCTTGTCCTGGGTACAAAGGGCAAGGCAGGAGGAAGCTTCGGTCCCCTCTGACCTTCTCATCCATCCTTCCAGTTCTCAACGCCCCCATCCACACAGCTGACACTTCCATACCCTGGACTTTCCATTCACTGTCCCCTACGGCTCAGATCGCAGGGTCATCAATACAAACCCTCATTTGCTAACATGGCCTAGAAGCCACCAGTGCCTCGATCTTCTGGGCAAAACCACACCCTCAGTAGGCTCCCCTGGGCCTTCCCTGGGCCAGATACTCTCCTTGGGGAAGTGCCGTCACTCCAAACTCACCTGCCCAGCTCGCCACATTTCTTGCCAGCTTGTTCCCCCACCTCTGACCCTGCTACTTCCCCACTTCTGCCTTCTCCTCAACATGCCCAGCTCCCCTCCCTTCCCCTGCAGATCACCATGCCTTCAGAGTGCACGGCCAGCATTCCACAGCCGTCCACCCCTGCCCCTCCCATTGCCTGCATCTGCCACATCCCTAGGGCGTCCCAGGTGGCACTAGTGCTAAAGAACCCGCCTGCCCATGCAGGTAGACGCAGGAGACCTGGGTTACATCCCTAGATCAAGGAGATGCCTGGAGAAGGAAATGGCAACCCACTCCAGTATTCTTGCCTAGAGAATCCCATGGGCAGAGGACCCTAGTGGGCTATAACCCATAGGGTCACACAGGGCCAGATATGACAGAAGCAACTTGGCACTCACACACCACATCCCCAGGGGCAGGGACCCCCTTCCCCAGACAAGGTACCCTCGTCTGGGTTCGGAGGCCACATTTTCAGTGAGCTCGCTCCACAACGTGCCCCTCCTTATCCTTCAGTGATTCCCATATCCAGCTCATTAGCATTTATCCAGATTATCTTCTTATAACAAGCCTCCCTACCATGAACCCCACATTCCCCTCCCAAAACCCTTTCAGCTCCCCTACCCAGTCCCAAGCCAGCATGGTCTACACATCCTGCCTCTGTGCCCTCGCGGCTCACTCACTTTTCAACACCCTCCCATCTGCTTTCCAAGTCTATCCTCTGCCCCACACATTCCTGCCCTGCGCTGTGCTCCCAAGTCCACCGACGAGTTTGCAAGCCCGGTCTCAGGTCTCAGGGGTGCGAGGCAGTGCTCAAAGCGTCCCCAATCCCAGTCCTTCTGGATTTCCTCCCAGTCTAGGGCTGTCCCCTCCAGCCTGCTCTGGAGTTCCCTGAGCCCCACGGGGATGTTCAGCAGCTCTGTCTCCACTACCCACTCTCACCCTTCAGGAGTCAAACACCACCACCGATATTCCCACTGCTCAGGAACTCCACTCCAGAGCCAGGCCTGTCTTCTCAGCTCCAGCCTGCCCCCTGGCATCCAACTGTCTCCCATACACCCAACGCCAGTCGTGCTCACACTCCTAAGATGTGATCTTCCCCCTAAAATGTGCTCTTCTCCACCACAACCTGTTTCAGAAGAACCTTCCTGGAAATCTCCCTTCCCTTCACCTCACATATTAACTCATCACCCAGTTAGACATCTTTACTCTGGCCTAATCTTTCCCACCACCATCCCCTGAGCCAAGCCTCCCTTTTCAGCCTCCTTGCTTCCAGCTGAGATCTCTACCGGAAATTCAGTCTTCCTATCCAAACCAGTCAGAAAGATTATTGCAAAATTGGAAGTCTCATTATATCACACATTTCCAATAGCTCTTGAGATAAAACTTCCTCAGTGTGATTTTGCTGACCCTGCATGAGCTGGGTGCTGCCCAAATTTCCTCATCTCAGGCTTTTCTCACTCCAATAACCACAGTAGCTACTTTCAGTTCCTGCCAAATGACAAGCTCCTTTCCACCTCAGGGTCTTTGCACATGCTATTTCCACTATCTTGAATTTTCACCCACTTTCTTATCCAGCCAGTTTATACTTGTGGTCTAATCTCAGCTTACATGGCACTTTCTCCAGAAAGCCTTTTTTTATTTAAATATTTCTAAAATGTATTTATTTTTACTTGAAGGATAATTGCTTTACATTATTGTGTTTGTTTCTGCCAAACATCAACATAAGTATACATATGTCCAACGGACGACAGCCATAGGTATCCGTATGGCCCCTCTCTCTTGAACCTCCCTCCTACCTACCTCCCCATCCCACCCCTCCAGGTTGTTACAGAGCAGAAAGCCTTTTTTTTTAAAGAGCTCCCCTAGCCAGATTTGGTCCTCTAGCTGCTTCTTCTTTTGGAGCTCTGTTTCTCCTGTGTACACCATTATCATGCAATTGTTTGAGCTGCATGACCACCTCCCAGGGTTGGACTCTCTCCTGTCCATGGCCAGCTTATTCTGAATGCCAGTCTTATGTCTGAGGAACTTGTGACAGTGTGCAGACTCTCTCTGGGTAGAAGTCAGCAGGGGCTCTCTAGCACCCCCTGCCACTAGCAGACCAAGGCCGTGCCATCAGAAGTAGCTCTGTGTGACTTGGGTTTGAAAGAGAACACCAAGAGGAAGCCAGGTGCAATCGAGCTTTTCGTAAGCAGGCCAGTGGAGGAATTCAGCTTTTCAGGGCAGCCCTGTTGGGTATCTGGCATTTTATCCCCAGTGTTACTGGCGTGAGCAGCTGTCTGCAGCTGACAGCGGTGGAAGGGAGGATTCACCACAGTGGTCCCCTGGTGGGGCACAGGCACTGCCTCTGACTCTTCTCCCTAACATCATTGACTATGTCATGTTTCTACTTAAACCAACCCAAGGAGTTCTGTCTTCTGACCCATATCCTCCCTAATAGGGTTGTTCTGGAGCTGTTTGCAGCTGTGTTTCTAGGCTCTACAAGCTGTCTGCCACCTAAGCATGTACTGGGCAAATGGGTGGCCCTGCTGAACCCAGCACTCTAACAGGAATGCCCATGAATATTCCTGGGGAGAACGAAGTCTCTGTCTGATGCCCACCATCCTGTTCTGCCAACCCTTCCTCCAAACATTGCTACCCAACTTGAGATCAGCCACATTCTTGCTTCCTGCTCAGCAGATGGTGGTGCTTGGCCTTGTGGAATTGTAGAGTCTATACAACCAACCTGAGTCCCCTCCTCCAGGAAGTCTTCCTTGACTGCTCCTGCCCTCACCAACACCCCCATTCTCTGAGTTCCCACAGAACTTTCAGCCCTGCACATCCATTCTTACATCGTTTTATCCTTGGGGGTAGCTTCAACAGTCCTGAGGGCTCCCCAGGGGCAGGGAACAAGCCCCTCATTTTTACTGTCACTGCTCCTTCCCACAGTGGACAGGAGCACCGGCTGGACAGAACAGGAGGGAAGGACCTGCGGAGAATATGGCTGGAAGGAAAATGCTGCAGTGGATGGTGGGAAATCCTACTCTACCTGCACAGGTCCGGGGAACCCCTACCGCAATCCGCTGTGAATCCTGCAGGGAGACCCCAGTGAGCACTCCTGTCTCTTCAGCTCTTCTTCCTCTCATCAGCTTCTTACTCCTCAAGACTGAGGTCAGGTTAGGGGTGTCGCATTGCCCCCCTCCTCCAGGAGCCTCTTGCTCCCCTATGCTGGCCAGGCCAGGAGCCCCTTTCTCCATCAGCCCTGTGGGCTTACTACGCCCAGGCCAGGCCCTGGAAGTCCTGCATCCTTCGCCTCCAGTGCTGGGACCTCATCCAGGAGGTTTGGTCAGCTCATCCAGGGTTCTTCACTGCAGTTGTTCTGCCATCTGGTGGCCAAGTTAAGCATTGCTCACCTCAACCTTGCCTGCAATTCAATTTCTCTTTTGTAGAGAACTCAGAAGTCACTTACTGACCGACTTCTTCCCCCATACTGATGGGGATGCTGAGGCCCCAAGAAGGGAGGGGTTTGCCAATCAAAGGTCATACATAGGAAACCTTGATACAGTCCCAGTCCAGGGATTCTTGTAATGGAAGAGGCTAACAAAGTGGTGGGAATTTGAAGCTCCAGTAGAAACTAGAAGGAAGCAAGAAATAGGCTTCGGGCCATAGATGAAGCCTCTAAGGAAGGAATAGATCATTCACAAAGTGAGCTTCTGCTTCAACCACTGTTTCTAGCTGCTAACTAACCTCTACTTAACACCAGTTAAAACTTCAGGAAACCACTGTTTGACTATTAAGCTGATGAAGATACTTTCAATGGCAATAATGAAGCAGAGAGGCCATCACATTCACACTGCTTGTGCAAGAATACACTGAGTCAACTTTCCTGGGAGGCAGTTTGCCACTAAGATTTAAAATACTTATCACCTGCATTGTATTGGCTAAAAAATTTTATGGTTATGGGTTTACTCCAATGTTTTTATTTTTTTGAGTTGTACATAAAGAATTACATGCTAAGAAGTTTATCATCACAACTATTAAGAAATTAGAAGCAAAGTTCACCAATAGAATATTTGTAAAACACTTATTGGTTAAATAAAGAATATTAGATACAGGAAGTAAAACTGGAAATATTGATGCTTTAAAAAGACTATTAAATAGGCTTTACAAACTATGAAGCAGAATGTGGGTCTGCAAGAGTTCTGCAGCAATGATTTGTTTACATTTTGAATAACAATTTTATTGAGATATAGCTCACATGTCAAAAATTTTACCCTTTTAAAGTATATAATTCAGTGGTCTTTAGTATATTCAAGAGTGTGCAACCATTACCATTTTCTAATTTTAGAACACTTAATTCCCCCTAAAAGAAACCGGTACCCATTAGTAATCAGTTTCCATCCTCCCAACCCTAAAAACTTCTAATTTGCTTTCTGTCTCTATAGATTTGTCTGTTCTGAGTATTTCATATAAATGAAATCATATAATAAATAATCTTTCATATCTAAGTCATTTCACTTAGCATAATATTTTTAGGGGTCATCCATGTTGAATCATGTATCCATATTTCATTCCTTTTGTTATTCATTGTGTGGATATATTACCTTTTATTTATCCATTTAATAATTGATGGACAGTTGGGTTTCCATCTTTTGGTAGTTATGAGTAGGGCTGCTATGAATATTCATGTATAAGTTTTGTACAGGCATGAGTTTTTCATTCTTTTGCCTATATGCCAAGTCACATGGCAACTAAATGTTGGACTTTTTCAGGAACTGCCATACTTTTTGCCAAAGCAATTGTACCATTTTACATTTCCACCAGCAAAGCATGAGAGTTCCAATTTCTCCATATCCTTATGAATACTGGTTACTTTTTTTTTTTTTTCATTTTAGCCACTCTACTGGGTGTAAAATGCTATCTCATTATGGTTTTGATTTGCATTTTCCCAATGACTGATGACATTGAGCATCTTTTCATGTGCTTGTTGTCCATTTTTATATATCATTTATGTTCATTTTAAATATAAAACATGACAGAAATTTATGAACATATAATGATCTTGCGATGTTTCAAGAAAGCAGAGGAGAGAAATCTTTAGGAGACATACAAAAATATGAGTGGTGATTGTCTTTGGGTAATGATCTTATGACTGATTTTTTAATTTAATGACTTTTTTTGGATATGGACCATTTTTTAAGGTCTTTACTGAATTTGTTATAATACGGCTTCGGTTTCATGTTTTGGTTTTTGGCTGTGAGGCATGTGGGATCTTTGCTCCCCAACCAAGAATCAAACCTGCACCCCTGCATTGGAAGGCAGAGTGTTGTCCACTGGGCCACCAGGGAAGTGCCCACTGGCTGATTTTTATCTCTTTTAAAGTCCCTTCTATGTCTCCCAAATGCCCTGCAATGAGGATGAACTACTTTTCTGATTTGAAACTAAAGGAAGAAAAGCATGTTGCATTACTTCGGGGGCAGCAGTTGGGCAGAGGACTTGGGAGGAAGAAGCAGGCTGGGGACACAGGAGGGCAAGCAATGGAGAAGACATAAGAGAAAAACCTAGAACTGAGGACCCTCCACCCTGGAGAAAAGTAAAGAGAGAGATTCGAGCATCTTCCAGGACAAACCTAAAAGGCTGACAGGCACAAGAAGAGAAGAGACACTCGCTCATTAGTTATCAGATGATGTAAATTTAAACAACAAGGAGATGTCACCGTACACCCATTTGACTTGCAAACACTGAAAAGCTGGGTAATGCCAAGTGTTGGTGGAGCTGCTGGTGGGAGTGGAGATCTCGCTGGCAGTTCTGGAGTGCAATCTGGAACCACTCTGTCGCGTTAAGAAAAGGCATATCGGCTGAACTGGCACAGCTTTCACTCCCCAGAATGTGTCCCGATGAAAGGCTCCCCGGCCTGGGGACGAGAGGGCATGTGAACAGTCACCTAGAGGCGGGGGGAGACGGGATGGCCACACGTGGCTGGTGGCACCGTGTGGCACCATAAGGCAGTCAAAACAAGCCACCAGATGGGCACATGGCAACACGGGGGGCTCTCCTGAAAGTACTGTGCTGAGAGGAAAAACATTAGAGGCAGGATGAGGCATATAACCGACAGCATTTATGTAAATTAAAAGTACAGAGACTCACAACACTACGTGTTTTGCAAGAACACAGAAACAAGCATTCGCATTTAACACATTGCAATGTTTGCCTGTAGAAGAGGGGAATGGAAGTAGAGATAAAAGAGAACATATATATATTTTTAATGAATTAAATAAGAGGATCCGTGCACAGACGGTGATGGGGATGTGACAAGAACTGAGATGTGATCAATGCACACCAGCACCAGGGTCCAAACAAAGCTTACAGATCCCTCCCCCACAGAGGCGGGTGGGGTCACTCTAATGTAGCTATCCATTTACAAGCTTATTGGCTCCTCTGGCCTTGGGCTATGGCCCAGATTCTAGGAGGAGGGACATGAGAAGAACAGGAGCAGACACACAGGGGCCCGGGAAAAAGAGTCAGGAACGAGACAGGAAAGAAGTGCTGGTGGAAGCATGAGGGTCCCCGTGGGGCGCTGTGGAGGGTGCCAGACCCAGGTAGCTGCCCAGGTTCAGGCGTGGGCTCCAGTCTCAGGCTGTGACCAGCCTAACACACAGGGGTCAGCACCTTCACCCTCGAGTGTGAAGCCGTCGTCCACTTGATATGAGTCCTCCGGGCTGGCAGGAGTTCAGGATCGTGGCCGTGCCACCTCCGTGAGATCTCAGTCCTCACCTCCAAGAACAAGAGGGAGGGTGTTAGGAGGGTCCCACTGCCACTTCTTATTCAGCCCCAGTGGGGTTCAGGGTGCCAGGGGAGGCCACGCAGGAGAAACTGAGACAGGGGTTTACTGCAGCAGGAGAAGCTATGGTTGGCCACAGCCACAGCTAACTACCTCGAAAGGATACTACTTCCTCCTTCCTGCAAGTATTCCTGACTACTCCCTTTGGCTCCTTCTCTGTCTTTTAGTACTGCTTTTGTCTTGGCCCACTTAAAGACAAGTATGGGTGTTTTCTTGAGTTTCTGGCCAAAAGATAAGTGCTCTGTCCTCTCCAAGTAGCCCAGGGCCCATGAGCAGGTATGGAAGTCCTGTGTTTGCTCCCAGATCCCAGATAAGTCTGCAGGAGACTCAGAGAGGCTAGTGGGAACAAAGAATGTCAGAGGAGAGGGAACCAATAAGAGACAGAAGTGTCAGGTAAGGGGTAGCAATGCTCCACAGCTGGCAGACAGGTCTGTGTACCCAGGCCTCCAGCAGAACAGCTGCTGCTGCTGCTGCTGCTGCTAAGGCACTTCAGTTGTGTCCGACTCTGTGCGACCCCATAGACAGCAGCCCATCAGGCTCCACCGTCCCTGGGATCCTCCAGGCAAGAACACTGGAGCGGGTTGCCATTTCCTTCTCCAATGCATGAAAGTGAAAAGTGAAAGTGAAGTCGCTCAGTCATGTCCAACTCAGCCTCCATGGGTTTTTCCAGGCGAGTACTGAGCCCACCATAAATCTGTGGCCACTAGAGGGAGCCCATGAGTCTGTCCGTGCACACAGCCGAAGGATCTGGTTGTCGCGGTAGAGTTAAATCCTTCCACTACTCCCCGTATAGCAAGTCTGACCGAAGCGGGAAATATGAAGTGTCTTCCAGGTTGGATGTTATAATTTACTCCTCTCTGCCATCTCTCCATAATTCTACAGGTGCACTGACCATCTATTCGGTCTATAGGGACTTTGCTGGTGGCTCAGACAGTAAAGAATCTGCCTGCAGGGAGAAAGTAACATGGAAACTTACAATACCGTATGTAAAATAGGTAGCCAATGGGAATTTTCTGTATGACTCAGGGAATTCACACAGGGGCTCTGTGACAATCTAGAAGAGTGGGATGGGGAGGGAGGTTCAGGAAGGAGGCCTGATGGGTGTACCTATGGCTGATTCTTGCTGATGTCTGACAGAAAAAAAAAAACAAAATTCTGTAAAGCAAGTATCCTTAAATTTAAAAATAATAAAGTGGCCAAAAAAAAGAATCTGCCTGCAATTCAGGAGACTTGGGTTTGATCCCTGTGTCAGGAAGATCCCCTGGAGAAGGGAGTGGCAACACATTCCAGTATTCTTGCCTAGAAAATCCCATGGACAGAGGAGCCTCACGGGAAAGAGGCAGACATGACTGAGCAACTGTCGCNTGCTGGGGTAGGAGTCACTTCCTGCAGTGGGTTTCCCTAGCTCTCCCACAGCCAGGCACACCACTCCACAGACTGAGGACCAGAGAGGGCAGGCAGCTTACGCAGTGGTCCTTGCCCAGAACAACTCAGAGCCTTTGTTTCCCGGAACCACCCCCAGCTCCCAGTCCTGGAGCCTGGGCACAGAGGGTGTCAAGGAGACAGCGGCCAGGTAACATCGCCCACCCTGCCTTCTGCCTCCCTCTTCCTCCTGGCAGCGTAGCCCACCTGTCACTCTGGAGCGACTAACACCTGCTCTCTTCTAATTCTCACTCCCCCTCTTCCAGCCACCCTCCAGAAGTGTGCTGCCATTCGTATTCCGACCCGCCAACTTCAGTGGAAGTGGCAGCGCCTACCACGGTGCAGTCTACCAGCCACACACACATCCGCGACGAGCCTCTCACCTCCGCAGTCAGCAGCTCCAGGGGCACAGGGCAGGCCTCGGGATAAGGCGGGAAGGGCTCCGACCAGCCTGCAATGGTGCAGTCCCTCTTCACAGCCCCTAGGAGGCAAGCGGGGCCGGAGAAGCTGAGACGTGATCAGGACGACGCCCCCCTCTTCCCAGGAAGGTGGGGGAGCCGGGAGTGACCCTGATCGAGTCTGCACAGACAGCTCATCTCTGCAGTAGAGAGAGGGGAGCCTTTTCTCCAGAGGCCTGGTGTCCTGCCTGCTTGGGACACCTTCTGGGACCTTCCTTTCTAGCCTCAGACTCACCTTCTGTTAATTGAGAGAACGGTTTCCTTGGAGCAGAGTAGCAAACTGGGTCCCCAGCATCTTAAGGAAAGGGGGCCCTCTCTGACCCCGAAGGAACCATCCACACCAGACACCCAGGCCAGGGAGGTGAGGCAGAGCATGGCTGCCCTTCCGCTCTCCCCCACAAAGCAGCTGGTAGCACCTTACGGGGAGATTGATTCTGCCTCTCCACCCCACAGCCAGTGCTCCTGCTCACACGTCCTGCTCACACCTCCTGCTCACACCCAGAGAACAGCACCCCCAGGCCCAACCACACCGTCTGTGCAGCTAGCACTCTTGTTCTCCCCAGGTCACAGGAGGTCAGGAAGGTCAGGGACAGTAACTGACTCATCCAAGTTCACAGAGGAAGACAAGGGAGGGTAAGGAGGTGCTCAATCCAGGTCTGCCTGACTCCAAAGCCAGGACGTGGCCACCACATTCTGCCACCGCCTGAGGAAACCACCTCCCCTCAGCTCTTCCCCCATCTCCACCACCAGCACCCCTCACCTGGCTCCAAGCTGAAGTGAGAGAAGAAAGCCGGGCAGGGGAGGCTCACCCACTCGCCGGAGCCTGCCGTCGGCCAGCACAACAGCCCATCCCAGATCCTGGGGCAGCCTAGACAGGGAGGCGGGAGCAGGAAGGACTCAGCCCAGGGACAGGCTTGTCCACCATCCTGAGTGGCGAGACTGGAGGAGATGGAGAAACCCACGACGAGCCACCTCCTCCATCCCCAGCTCCGTACCCAAGGTGGAGTTGGGCATCCCTTCGGCAGCTTGTAGACATGCTTGCTCATCCTCTCTCAGCTGAGTGATGACGTCACATTCCGGGTGCACGTGGCCCAGGACCTGTGCAGCAGAGGGTGAATGACATGAGCCAAGCCGGCTGCGTGCTTCTGCCAGGTTTGCTGGTCAAATGACCCGAGGACAGGGGCAAAGGCTGATGCGCGTCCACGGCTGGGCTCTTAGTTAGGTACCGGGACCAGGTTCATCAAAGAAATGCAATGGCTATTGGGACGGAAGGCAGGCAAGCAGGGAGGAGGGGGAACAGATGGAGATTTGGACAGAGGCTTCCCCTTTTCAACTCACAGAAGTCAATTCTGAGACACATTAAATAAAAAGTCTTCAGAAGGTGGCGTGGGGGTGGTCAACGCAACAGTGCAGCCGTGTAGTGGCTTTTTTTTCTTTCCATGAGTGAGGTGAAGGAGCAAATGAATAAGTCTTCATTGATGAATGAATGAATGGGTAACTTTGTGGCTGGCTGGTAGAATGAGTGACTATACATACAAAATATAGATAGATGGACTTCTCAGGTGGGGCTAGTGATAACCTGCCTGCCAATGCAGATGCTAGAGATACGGGTTAGATCACTGGATCAGGAAGATGCCCTGGAGGAGGGCATGGCAATCCACTTTGATATCCTTGCCTGGAGAATCCCATGGACAGAGGAGCCTGGTGGGCTATTACAGCCCATGGGGTCACAAAGAGTCTGACTGAAGCGACTTAGCACACATAGATAGATGGATGACTGGATGCATGGTGGATGGGTGGATGGATAAGGGGATGGGCGGCACACAGAGATGGATGGATGATGGACGATAGATGGAGGGATAACTGCTTTGACGTATAGCCCAACAATCAGAAAGAATTAGATTTTAGGAATTTCCCAGAGTCTAGTGCCCTGGGGAACAATCTGTGGATCATTCACAGGGAATGATCTCTGTGATCAGCTAGGAAACAAGCTGCTTTTCTGGAAACCCTCTAGCAGTATTTCTCAAAGTGTGCCTCTAACCCAGCCAGAGATCAACGGCAATGGAGCCAAGAATACGCAGAGATCTATGGCTGGATCTAAGAGTTTACATTTTAACAAGTTCTCCAGGGAGCTTGAGTCAAAGGCAGGAATTCTTGACACCTCTCCCTCCCATTTCCCCAGACTGGAGAAAAGCTGACCATCCAACAGGACACAGCCCCAAACAGATGTGAAGGAACTCAGCTTTACAAGACACGCTCCTTACACTGTGAACATGGATCCACAGCCCATGTTTGAATCGAACATGAACATCAAGTTCAATCAGTGTAGATTTCTGTCCCCAAGGATTCACCAGGGAAGAGTGTGATGAGGAAGGGAATTAACACTTGGTCCTACTACAAACTGAGCAGGGACCGGGCAAGCACTATGGCCCTTCTCACAAGGACTGAGGAGGTGGCGTTTGAGCTGAACATTTGAAGAGAAAGGAGCATATTTTTAGAACGTGCCCAGACAAGAGAGTGGGCAGATGTGCCTGAGCTGCATGAGGGGAGAGCCCTGCCCGTGGCCATCCTCACATCCACATGCATACACACAAGCCCCCAATGTCTGGCACAGAGTCCATGTCAGCAGGTGATTCATTAACTCCTAGTGTCCTTTGACAGAAATCCAGGCACAGCAAAAGCAGAGTGGGTATGAGACAGCGGCTGGGGTCAGAGACTTCAAACACTAGAATGGGGCAGTCGACAGTAGGTGACCACGTGGAAGGGACCCAAAGGCCAGTGGGCTAGGAGAGGACCTGGAGACCCTGACTAGTAAGGAGGGTAATCTCCAGCAGACCCGCCCCTGCAGGGGAGGACACCCCAGTCCTGTCCGGCTGACCCCAGTCCCCCAAAGTCAGCTTGGGCTCAGTTCTGCCACCCCCTGCCTGGGCCCTGGGACCTCCCAATGCAGATTCCACCTGCAGCCTGGGCTCTGGATCTCCAATCTGGGAGCACCTCCTGGCTTCTTCCCAGGATTCAGTGAGCCTAGGGCCACCTCAGAGGAGAACCCCAGTCTTACCTCCCCCCCACATGTCCACAACAGCAGTCTGATTGTCCGCAGGGGGCCGATGGGGAGGGCGGGGCCTGATANGAGCACCTCCTGGCTTCTTCCCAGGATTCAGTGAGCCTAGGGCCACCTCAGAGGAGAACCCCAGTCTTACCTCCCCCCCACATGTCCACAACAGCAGTCTGATTGTCCGAGGGGGGCCGATGGGGAGGGCGGGGCCTGATATGAGACCATAGCCTCCATCCGCCCTCCTCCCCCTCCACAGCTACAATCCCAGCCTTCCCTGAGACGCCTTCTCAGGGCCTGACTATGAGACCACTGAGGCCAAGGGAACTAGGGCCCCTGGTGGGAAGCCTCCCGCCAAAAGGAGAGACAGACAGCCACCACACTTCCCAAGGGGAGAAAAATTCAGGGAAACTCAACTCATGACCCAGGTGTGTGGTCACAGGTGGAAACTGCCAGGGGTGAGAAGACGTGGATCATTCCAAGACCTACCCCAATACTCCGGTTGGATCCCCAACTCACTGTGGGATCAGGGATCATCTGGCCCATGTCCAGGACCCCGCTCCTCCTGAGGGAAGACTGTCATCCTGCATACCTTGGCCTGGCTGACCACAGCTATAGCTGACCTGGGCTTTGTGCGGGACAGAGGCCACACCGGGAGACTGGGGTTTAGTGCTAACCCTGACCCTGGCACTGGTGACTGAGTGACCCCACAGGATCTCAGTCCCCCTTCTCGAATAAAGCATTTCCTGTGGGGTGCACACAGATGAGAGGGAGGAGGCCCCACTCTGTGCAGTGCAGGGAGAGCAGTAGAAGCCACCCATGATGCACTGCAGGCCCAGCCTCTAACAAGTCAGCTCCTCCTCCAGGCACAATAGCCCTCGGGGCAGATGTTATTTTCTTCCTTTACAAGAGACAAGTGAGGCTCAGGAAGGGACTTACCTAGGTCACACGATCATAGCACCGGTATCCAAGCCCAAAGGCCGTGCACGAAGAGCAGGAGCAGCCCCGGCCACACACACACACTCACACACACACACACTCACACAAGCACACACACTGTCAAACACACACACACTCACACACAAGCCAACGGAGGAAGAGGGCCACCTCAGGCCTGTGAGCTCGCGGGAGACCCTGGGAGCCGCAGCCTCCAATCTGGGACTGTGTCTCCCATCCTGGTCCCCAAGTCACTGTCACTTGCATTAAACTCTGGGAAAGCACACAGTACATTCAGAGAGGGCCCCTCCTGGCAGCCCGCTCCCCAGCCTTCTAGGCCTCGGGGCTGTACCTGATTGTGGAAAGCTGCTCAGGGCCCAGGATGTGCCCTGCGAGGGAGAGGCTCCCAGATGCTGGAGGGGGAAGCAACTTCTCACTTACTACCCAGACACACTCAATCCCTGGCCACACCCTCTTCAAGGAAGCAACTCGATCAAGCGGCTCCAGGGTTCGAGGGGACTGGGAGGGCTCTGCAAGCTTGGAGGAGGAGGAGATGTGGAGAAGACTCAGGGCGTGAAAGGGAGGCAGAGGTACTGTTTTAGGACAGAGACTTGTGGCCCCGAGGGTGCAGACAGGCCCTGGGGGATACAATGGGCAGTTGAACTCAGTTCAACTCCAGGAAGGACGTTTTGCTGTCAGAGGTCCCCAAGGATGAGCAGGCTGGGAAGGAAGGGGGAGGAGAGGTGGGGACTGCAGGTGTCAGGAGTTCTCCAAGCCAGGCCACCAGACTGCTTGGTAGAGAGACTCCTGTGCCAGGGAAGGGCAGTGGGCCCCAGGATAGCCCAGCAGCTCCCAGATCTCAGGCTCAGTTAGGGGGCAGGAGGGTCTGAGCTGGCTACTCACGATCGGCAAGGGGCCCAGCAAGCAGAGGATGCAGGCACCCCACACCCTGCCGCCCATGGTGGGAGCTCGGCGACGGCTGCCTGGGTCAGCCTCGGTGGCCCTGCGCTCCTTCCACTGTCCCCTGCTGTCACTGCTGCCAGCACGCCCTCTGCTTCTCCTTCCCAGCTGGCTGTCTGCATAGACAGGAGCCAGTGAAGGGGACAGAACCCACTGAATATTCACCAAGATTACAGAACACCGTGCCCAGCTCCACCACAGCCTCAGGGGAGAACGCTGCATTCCCGGCGGGGAGGGCTTGACTTTGTCTGTCCTAACATTACCAAGGTCACAGACAAATGGCAGCCACAGGACACCTGTTGCCCCAATAGGTCAATATTCTTTATAATTTTCTTCTCTGAGCCCAGCCCTCTAAGCCCTACCGTGGAAAGATTCCCCCCAAATGAAGGAGACTCAGCAAAGAAGAAGGCCTGAGTTCACACTCAGGAGGCCCAGTTTGGCTGTGATCTCAGCCTCATCCACAGGCCTGAAGGATGGGTTCAGAGCCCTGGGGACCCAGTACAAGTGGGTAGGGTGTCAGTAGAGTCTGGAAAATAAGAATCTTAGAAAAGGAAGCACAATCATGAAGTCCCCATGGCCCTCCAAGGGCTGGTCATGAAGATAATAGTTTCAGCAAAACCTTGTCTCTGTCCCCAGCAAGGATACCAGTCTGGATGGTGAGGTGAAGTCTGAAGGTACCCAGGCTCTGGGCTTTACATGGGGATTTGTCAAAGTCTCTTCGGAAGTCCATATGGAAACAGGGAAAAACAGGAAGCATGCAAGAAGATTCACGTAGCTAAGCCATCCTGAGTGGGACAAAACCAGTGTTATCAGGGGCAGAAACAAAAGAACCTACACAGCAGCTCAGATTAATTTGAATATTCATTACCCTGTCATTTTTATTATAGTTTCAGACTTTAAAATGAGAGATCTCGGTTGGCCAGGCTAGAAACAGTGTTCTAAATTGCCCTGAACCCTGCACAGCACTGGGGCGTCTGGAAATCGCATTAGATCTTCAGGTGTCCCAAAGGTGCCAGTACCTGGCAGGTCCCCGACGTCTTCTGTGCGCAAGTCTGCAATCCCAGAGCTTGTCAGGCGGGACTCTGTGACGCACACGTTTCCAGCCTGACGCCAATCATGAATGATGAAGCTCCTCGTCCCTGCCACATCTGGACTGAGCAATCATTTTACATCAGCAGGGCTGTGTTTTTCCATTTGTGCTCATCACCAACAAAGAAAAATATTTTGAAAGGAAAGCGAGAAGCACCCCCAGCCCCAGACACTCCTGCCCTTGTACGAGCGTCTTCATGTCCTCGGCCGTGACCTGGGGCAGGGCTCAATCACACCACGCTTGCACATTTGCAGGGTGAAGCAGAGTCCCTCTGTTGACAGGTTGAGTAAGGATCAGTGCCAGACACAGAGGACCAAACAGGTATAGTTTAAAAGGAAAGCCAGAGCCTCCGTCCCCAGCTACAGAGAGGCAGGAGCCCAAGGATAAAATCTGCAATCGATCACTGTTGATAATTAACATCAATTGGTGTTACTGAGGGTTAATAATTGATATTAATGCTACTACTGATTCTTATCTATTTGTCAATGCCTAGAGATAGTTTTCAGTGTCACAGCCAGCAGTCAGGGGCAGGGAGGAGATGTGGCAAGGTACTAATATTATGTAAGGGATAAAAACCATAAAAACTGGAGTGCTGTTAAAATCCTACCACGCACAGACTGGCCCCCCACAGCCACCTGAAGACTTATCCACTCCAAAGGTCAATAGAATTAAGGTTGAGAGACCCTGATTTAACTGTTTTATTCCTCANGGGATAAAAACCATAAAAACTGGGGTGCTGTTAAAATCCTACCACGCACAGACTGGCCCCCCACAGCCACCTGAAGACTTATCCACTCCAAAGGTCAATAGAATTAAGGTTGAGAGACCCTGATTTAACTGTTTTATTCCTCAAGCTTCCCCCAGGCCCACTGTCCCTTCTGAATGGGCCGAGGTCGTTGAACTTCCATCTCCAGCTATTTCTGTATCTGCTCAGGGTTCAAAGTTTGACTCCACCACTTGTAGTTCAATGGCAGACTTAAACAGGTCTCTCTCACACACACAGCGTGTGTGACCTTGGGCAAGTTATTTAACCTTTCTGAACCTCAGTTTTTCATTGAAAAATGGGCATGATACCTTCCTTGTTGGGTTTCTGGAATAAGCAGAAGAGGAAAGGCCTACAGAGAACCTCAGACAGAGCATAACTCACAGAGGACATGTTACGAGGCTGGAGTCTCAGCAAAGAAAGTTAGAATAATCAATTCTTTGGATGGAAAATATAAGATTAGCTCTTTAGCTCACATTTATGATATATAAATTCTAGAAGGCTTAAAGTCCAAACTATAAAGCAGTAAGATTTTTTTCCCAAAATGCGAATTTGTTTTTACAACCTCAGAAGAAGGGAAACTTTTTCTACATAAAAAGAAAACATAAAGAAAAGAGTAGTAAGTTTGAGCACATTGGTATTAATAAATATATATGTTCAAGAAAGAACCCTATAAATAAAACTATAAGCAAACTACAGACTGGCAGAAATATTTGTGACCAACAATGATAAAGATATAGTATTAAAACTTCATTTTAAAATACTTAAAAATTAATAATAAGAGGAAAATAATCCAACAGAAAAATGAGCAAAGGATATAAACAGCAATTCAGAAAATAAGTAAAATGGAAGCAATGAACAGATGAAGAAATGCTCAACATCACTAATATTCAAGAAAATGAAAATTAAAATAATGAGTTACTCTTTTTTACTTATCATATTGCTAAAAATTTTATGTCTGACATATGTTTAGAATTATTTGGGGAAGTGGTACTTCTATATTGTACAGATGAGAGTGAACATTGGTACACACACTTTGAAAAGACAGATATAATCTTTTATATCTATGAGTGAACCTACCCTATAAACCAGAAGTTCTATTCCTAGATAGTTGTTCTAGAGGGCAGAATTATTTGTGTTGTTGCTGTTTAGTCATTAAGTCATGTTCAACTCTTGCAACCCCATGGACTGTAGCCCACCAGGCTCCTCTGTCCATGGGATTTTCCAGGCAAGAATACTGACGTGGGGTGCCATTTCCTTCTCCAGGGGATCTGCCCAACACAGGGATTGAATCAGAGTCTCCTGCATTGCAGACAGATTATTTACCACTGAGCTACCAGGGAAGCCCAGTATCATTTGTAAAAGGCAGTAAAACCCAGAAAACAACACAAAAGTCCAATGATGATGAAATAGCTAAATAAAATGTGTATATTCACACAACAGACTAGTATAAAGCATTGAAAGGGTAAACTAATTCTATCTGTATCAACAGGGAAAGATTTCAAAAATACGTACTTGAGGAACTTCTGCTTCTCTATAAGGCAGAGTAACAGAAAGTGATTTCAGTTCAGTTGCTCAGTCGTGTCCAACTCTTCGGGCCCCATGGACTGCAGCATGCCAGGCTTCCCTGTCCATCACCAACTCCTAGAGCTTGCTCAAACTCGTCCATGGAGTCAGTAATGCTATCCAACCATCTCATCTTCTGTCATCCCCATCTCCTCCTACCTTCAACCTTTCTCAGCATCAGGGTCTTTTCTAATGAATCGACTCATTGAATCAGGTGGCCAAAGTATTGGAGCTTCACCTTCAGCATCAGTCCTTCCAGTGAATATTCAGGACTGATTTCTTTTAGGATTGATTGGCTGGATCTCCTTGCAGTCCAAGGGACTCTCAAGAGTCTTCTCCAACATCACAGTTCAAAAGCACCAGTGGTCCAACACTCACATCCATATATGGCTACTGGAAAAACCACAGCTTTGGCTAGACATATCTTTGTTGACAAAGTAATGTCTCTGCATTTTAATATGCTGTCTAGGTTTGTCATAGCTTTTCTTCCAAGGAGCACGCATGTTTTAATTTCATGGCTGTAGTCATCATCTGCAGTGATTTTGGAGCCCAAGAAAATTAAGTCTGTCACTGTTCCCATTGTTTCCACATCTANTAATATGCTGTCTAGGTTTGTCATAGCTTTTCTTCCAAGGAGCACGCATGTTTTAATTTCATGGCTGTAGTCATCATCTGCAGTGATTTTGGAGCCCAAGAAAATTAAGTCTGTCACTGTTCCCATTGTTTCCACATCTATTTGCCATGAAGTGATGGGACCAGATGCCATGATCTGAGTTTTTTGAATTCAACATCAGGACACCTAATTGTGTCATCTGTGAACAGAGGTAATTTTATTTGTTCCTTTCCAATTTAGGTGCCCTTTATTTTTTTCTGGCCAAATTATTCTGCCTAGAACTTCTAATACACACTGACTAGAAGTGGCAAAAGTAGACGTCTTGTCTTGTTCCTCACCTTAAGGAAAAACTTTCAGTCTTTCATTACTGAGTATGATATTCACTGTGGGCTTCATGTATGGCCTTTATCACGCTAGGGGAATTCCCTTTGGGGCTTCCCTGATGGCTCAGAGGGTAAAGACTCCTCCTGCGATGTGGGAGACCTGGGTTCCATCCCTGGGTTAGGAAGATCCCCTGGAGGAGGCCATGGCAACCCACTCCAGTATTCTTGCCTGGAGAATCCCNAATTCCCTTTGGGGCTTCCCTGATGGCTCAGAGGGTAAAGACTCCTCCTGCAATGTGGGAGACCTGGGTTCCATCCCTGGGTTAGGAAGATCCCCTGGAGGAGGCCATGGCAACCCACTCCAGTATTCTTGCCTGGAGAATCCCAATGGACAGAGGAGCCTGGCGGGCTACAATCTACCGGGTCGCAAAGAGTCAGACACGACTGAGCGACTAAGCACATAAACAAATATAGATATACATATACGTACACATTTTTTAATGTCTGGAGACTCCCACATCAAAATTGTAAAAATGGAGAAAAAGGAAAGGGGAAGGATATAGACTGTAGGCAACGGAATAGTTGCTTTGGCTCCAGTATTCCAATGTTTAAAAAAAATGTATTTGTGCACTACTTGTAAAATTAAAATTAAGATCACAGTAGCTAGTGTTTAGTTTTTCCTTGTCACCAGTGGGTATGGTAGATGTCAGGATAGAGTCTGTCCTCGCTACAAGCAGGTGGGATTTTTTGAAATGAACTATCAGGTTTCTCCCTGAGAACCCCTCGAACCCACAGTAAAAGCCCCAAGGCACTTGACGCACAGGCTTTTCAGTCCCACCTACGTCTGGTGCCCCCTGGTGGTGACGCTGAGTAACTGCTGGCTTTTCCTGATGTCAGTGGGAGGGGCCAGGCTAGAAAGCAGCCCCTGCCTCAAAATGCCTCCAGGCATGTCCATAACCGGGGCTGGGGTCTTACTGCTGATGGACAGGCCTCAGGATGCAGCTCTTTCTGGATATTTGGCCCTGATCTCCTTTGCTGGAGTGGGCTGCCGACAGAGGGTGCTCGGCCAGAGCGAGGCTGGGGCGAGCCCTGTCCCTGGCTGAGTTTTAGCCCCTCTCCCTGTTCCGTGACTCTGCGCGTCCCTCAGGGGCAGGAACAGGCTAGCACAGGAGCTGGAGTCCTGGAGCCTCAGAGTGGATCCCTGTGGACAGAAGCCCCATCCCTGGCCCTCTGGGCGGGAATCGCTCAGCTGAGGCGCTGGCGCTCCGGCTGCAGGAAGCCTTGAGCACCCTCGCATGTGCCTATGACCCAGCTTTGCCTGAAGCTGGGGTCAGGGCCCAGTCTCTGTCTGGAGTCATAGTTCAGTCTGGGACCTCTTTGGGGTCAGAGCTGGATCCGGTTCGGAGCTCAGTCTGGGGCTGGGTCAGGGCTCAAGTCTCCATCCAGGGTCAAGATCGGGAGGACCAGGGCCGAGCCTCTGGGCTCTGAGGGCAAATCCGTTTCNACTAAACTGCTGTCTCTTATACACATCTCCTCTTTGGGGTCAGAGCTGGATCCGGTTCGGAGCTCAGCCTGGGGCTGGGTCAGGGCTCAAGTCTCCATCCAGGGTCAAGATCGGGAGGAGGACCAGGGCCGAGCCTCTGGGCTCTGAGGGCAAATCCGTTTCTCTTCTAGGGTTTTCAGGTCAATCTCAGAGTCCCAAAGTGATTTTTTTCCCTGAGCAGAAGTGATGGCCCCGCAGGAGCACCTGCTCAGTGGGGATGGGGCAGGGTGGGACAAGGCGAATGCGCAGGGGTGGGGGAGGCGCACTTCAGCCAGGCAGCACCAGGACAATGTGACACTTTGTTCTCCTCTAACTGAAGACGGCGCTGGCTTTGATTTGTGTGTGGATAACTCATTTCTTGATAAACTTTAAACTTCCCGCAGACTTTGCCCTCCTCCCAGAGCAGGCTTTCTCCAGCCAGGCCTGACGAGAGGCACTGCGTGAGGGAGGTGCAGGCCCAACCGTCCCTGGCACGTGCCCAGTGGGGATAATTGTCCCTATTTTGCAGAAGGAGAAACCGAGGTGCCCGAGGTCACCTGGGAAAGTGTTCTCTGAGTTGGGACTGGGATCCAGGTCTCCAGGTTTCCAGCCCCAGAAGCTGTCTGTGGCCCAAGTTGCATGCTGTCATTCACGGCAAGATTCTGACTCAACGTTTCAAATGCTTATTTTGGTGTTGAAGAGGCTATTACACACTAACTAAAGGTGCTGGAGCGGGAAGATCCCCTGGAGAAGAGAATAGCAACCCACTCCAGTACTCTTGCCTGGGAAATCCATCCCATGCACAAGGGAGCCTGGTGGGCTACCGTCCACGGGGTTGCAAAAGAGTCAGACACAACTTAGTGACTCAACAACAACAAAGGCGCTGCGAGCAGAGTCCCTAGAGCTCTGGGACATCATCACCAAGGAAAGGCGCCCACCAGCCCCACTGAGAGGGGAAAACGAAGTGGCATCCCCCGCGCGGCCCTACCTTGCACCCGGCACACCAGACTTTCTAGATGGGGCAAGGTACCCCCTGCAGCAGAGAAAGGACTCCGTGGCAGAAGAAGGATGGACCCCTTCACCCACTCTCCTCACAGTAGAGAGATCGTGGCCCAAAGAGGGCAGGAGACCTGCCCAGGGTCACACAGCTGGTCAAAAGCAGACCTAGAGTGCCATGCGGCCAGCCACTTCTCTCCAAACCACAAGAGAAGGGGCAGTGCCCATGAAATGTGGCCCTGTATCCAGAGATTGTACTGGGATGCCAGGGCTCGAGGCTGAGGGCCAGTGGAGAGCTGCAGGGTTGGGGTCCAGGCCTGAAGCCCCACAGGTGGTGGGCTTTGTGCTGCACAAGATTCAAATTCTTCGTGGCCAGTGGTCAGGAGAGGGCAGGAGTGGCCGGATAGACTGGGGGTGGCAGGTTCTTCACAATAAATGAATTCCTGCTGCAGGTGACAATATGGATGAATCTCAGAAACAAAAGATGGAGGGAGCATCCTGGAAAGCTATGTACAATGTGCTATCATTTCCATAAAGCTCAAAAAGAAGAGTAGTAAACAATAAATCGATTAGGCACTTAGGCTTGCATAATAATAACCCTTTTTTTTAAGCAAGGGAATGATAAACACAAAATTCAAGACACTATATACCTCTAAGCGGTCTTCAGAGAGTAGCAGACACACAACCAGATGCGAATTACTGGAAATGTTCTAATTGGGGAGATGAATGTTGGGCTCATGGGTGTTTATTATATGATTGAACTTTATTACTTTATGTTCTTTATATTATATGTATTATATTACTAAACTTTCTATTTTATCTCTACAATAATGACTATTTTTATCAAATTTAGCCTTTCCTGGTGTCTCAGAAGGTAAAGAATCTGCCCACAATGCAGGAGACCTGAGTTCGATCCCAGGGTTGGGAAGATCCCCTGGAGAAGGGAAAGGCTACTCACTCCAGTATTCTTGCCTGAAGAATTCCAAGGATAGAGGAGCCTGGCAGGCTATAGTCCATGGGATAGCTAACTGTCGGACACATCAAATTTACCACGTGCCAGACCCTTTAATAAGCTCATTATATCCATCAGCTGCTCTGTGAGGTGGGTGCCCATTTTACAAATGAAGAAACAGAGGCACCAGTGATTTGTTGGAGATCGTATAGCTGATATGAGATCCCAGATTCTAATCCAGGCAGTCTGGTTCCAGAGCCTGTGACCTAAACCCCTCTACCAAGCTACATATATTATTTATAAGTATGTTATTTTTAATGTAACTTTTAAAACTTAAAATGTACAGGGAGAGATATGTTCCACGCGAGATATAGATGTCCCCACCTGTTCTTCCCTCCCTCTGGTAAAATCCTTCGCTCCATCCCCACCTTTCCACCTCCGTTCCCATCTCCTCTCTGCCTACCCAACAGCCCACTCTCATCTTCTCTGGGCACCAGCTTTCATTTGCAAGCAGGGCAACTGGAGCAGTCAGGGTAGACGAGCTGAGCCGAGAAGGTTAGTGGAGGAAGCCTCCCTGGTCCCCACTTCAAGGACCTGAGGGCGGGACCCGAGCTGCCTACCCTGGCTTGGGAGGGGGAACGAGTGAAGGAGGGTCTGGCTGTCCTCTGACACCTTCTCTTGGCTTCTCCCTGCAGTGTGGTCCTCACTCTCCCCAAAGCAACCAGCCTGGCCCCAACCAACCCCTTTATTTATAAACTGTATGTCCCCGTCTCCTTGCCTGTCATTTCTGTTTGTCCAAAGCCTTAACTGCTTCCTCTGAGGACCAGAGATCCTGGGGCACTGGGAGGGGCCTGGGGCAAGCTGTGTTCAGGGATGTTCAGCTGTGCCCCTCCACCTGCTCAGGAACCTTCAGGGACTCCCATGAAGGTTACAGGACCTGATGCATAGAACTTGCTCAAAAATTGGTAGTTGTCCCTATTTAAAATGTTAATTTCTGTTGTCACCTCCCAGGAGCAATTCCAGATGGCTTGGTCAAGTCCCTCAAAGCTGGGAGGGGAGGGGAGGTGCCCCGTCTTCACTCACACAGCAAGGCAGTTTGAGGTTCTCTCCTCCTCGCTGCACTGTCTTTCTGCCAGTACGGAGAAACGGAAAGACCCTGGGCCCAGACCATGGCTTTGCATCCTGGCTCTGCCCTTGCTAGCTGTGCAACTTTGAATTGGTTGCCTAACCTCTCTGACTTATAGTTTCTTCATTTTTAAAATATAAACGTGTCTGCTTTGTTCCATACATGATACCCAGAACAGTGCTTGACAAGTAATAGTATCTCCAGAAACATTTCTCCATTAAATGAACGAGTGAATCCCTAAACCTCAACTCATTTATCAGTATCAAGCAAAGCAACATGGATGAGAAATCTTGCACAGAGCAAACACACAGCAGGACATCGTAGATGGGCTTCCCCTTTGCCCCTTCACGAACCACTCTGAGGGTCTAGCCTCCCTTCTGATCCCATCCAGGATCCTCCATCTCCAAAGCCCAGATCATCCTGAAATTCCCAGGCACCAAGCTCCTGGAACCAAAGGGGCCGGCTCAGAGAGCCCCAGCCAGCCTCCTCCGCAGCGGCTCCTCTGGCCTGTGCTCCAGCTTCCCTGCCTATCCTGTGGTCCCTTCGGTCAGTGCCTAGAGAAACAACACCTCCAGCTTCCTCGTGAGGTCCAACCTGCAGGGCCTGCAGCCCTGGACACCCCTTCCCTCTATTCTCTTTGGTTTGGTGAACATTTCCCATGACCAGTGGAGGTGCACAGGTGGGCAGGCTGAGCGAGCTGAGAGCAGGGAGCCAGGTGAGTCTGACAACCATGCCCAAGTACCCACTGTGTTCGGAGTGATTCTGGAGCCTGTAAAGGCCTTCCCAGAAATGGATCGGGGCTGCCCCATGGGGACACGGCAAGGCAGAGACAAGAAATGACCTCAGTGAAAAGCAGCCAGAGACGAGAGCTAGGGAAGGCTCAGGCAGCAGAGAGAGCTCCAGTCCTAGTGAGGACAGAGCCCCCAGGTGAGGGAGGGAAAAGCCTCTGTCTCTGGCCTCAGTTTTTCCAGCTCTTTAATGGGGGCAGGAGTGTAGATATGGGGGATTTGGTCAACTATCTGTCATCCCCAACTCTTCTCAGCTTCCTAGCATTATCACACAGCACATCATCACAGCTTGCTCCCACAGTCCCCATGGTCCCCACATGCAGACACACCTGTCCTAGGACACCCAAGAGAACAGGAAGCTTTTACTTCCAGCCTGGCCTGCTAAGGAACCCTAACCACCCCCTTCTCGACTCCTTCCTCAATCTATTACACCCGAGAACCTGCCTTGTAGAGCCCACAAGGATTAGCAGCCACCAGGAGGAGGGGGTAGGACCACATGAGCATGAGACTGGGGCTGAGAAATAGTCCCCTTGCTCAGCCCTGGGCAGGGACCTCTTGGGCTTCCTCAAGAGCTAGCCTGAGGTGCAGGGTGGTGCTTCCGCCCTCAGAAGCCCCAGCGCGTGTGGAATAAAGGCCAGGTCTGTGGGTGCTGCCCAGTCCCCCTCCTCCCTCAGCAGTGCCCCTCCTCCCTTGGCAGGGGGTTAGGTCTGGGTCTCCAGCACCTGCATCAGGGCCGAGAAGGGGTGGGAATGATAGTGCACGTGGCCAGCCTCTGTGAAAGCCCGCCATGACCCACCTTCCTCTCACCTCCATGCTGTTGCCAAACTAACTTGGGGGAGGGGTGCCCCAGCCCTGGAGAAGCTCAGGCAACTGGGAAGAATGAGCATAGTACAGTCCTGCACCTTCTAGAGCTGGACAGATCCCGTCCTGGCCATGTGGGATATCGAGTCTCCCAAAGCATCCTGGAGCTTCCAGGATGGACCCAAGGCCTACATCCCTCTGCCCATCCCCCACAGCAAGTGCAGAGCCCAGAGGGTCTTAGCTGCCAGCTGGGGTCTGAATACAAAGACCCCTTCCAGGCCCACACTTGGGGAGAGGCTTTCTGCTGTGTGATTTGGAAAAGCCTTTGAGAAAATCCTAGATCCGAGGGGGGTTTCCTGGACTCTCAAATTCAGTCCTCCTTGTACAGCTGGGGAAATTGAGGCCCAGAGAGAAGGAACAAAGCCAAGGTTTCATGGGAAGTGGATGTCAGAGGCAAGCCCAGAACCCTGGGCCTGGAATCCTAGCCCACCTCCACTGCTCCGGTGGCAAGGGAGCCCCACGGTGCCCAGCACGTCCTGGTGGCCCTGGGTCAGCCTGTTTCCAAGGCTCTATATGAGATGTGGTTCAGCTCGGACTTACCCCCGGCCACACCACCTTTGCCCACAGCTTGGGAAGACTGGCATGGACACGAGACTCCTCTGGCTCAAGCACAATGAAGGCAGTCAATGATTCACGAAGGCTCTTTTCCAGAAAGCCTTCGCTGTGTGCTCCAGGCGCCTGCTACTGGCCACAGTACAAGCCCCCCTGGACCGGGCCGGATGGGGCTGATTAATCAGTGACGGGCCCTGAGGAAGGTCCTCCCCATCTTTCAGGCAGACTGTAAGCAGCCCACCCCCAACCCCTAGCTTCTCCCTCCCTCTCTCTCTCTCTCTCTCTATATATATATATATCTCAACCTTTGTAATCTATCTGTGTCTTCTGATAACTGGTTATTTTTCTCTCTTTCTGAGTCTCTCCCCTATCCCCTCCTTCTCAGGCTCTCTCTTGCACACACACACACACCTTTACCTGCCTCCCCCCTCCCCAGGGGTCCCAGTACCCTCACCCTGGACTCAACACTTGTCTCTCTTTCACCCTCTCCCCTTGCACCTGCCCTCAGGAGAGGTTCTCATAGAATAAGCGCACCCCCATCCCTGAGGTTTTAAATAGGGGAATCTGAAAGCTGAGGAGCCCTCAGAGATGACGCCCAGGCCACAGTGACAACATGTGCTCTATGGAAGATCGGTTGTCCAAAACAGTCATCGAATTGCTTTCAAAAGAGAGTTCTATGGACAAAAATAAGTTTGGTGAACACTGGCTTCAACAAGTTCTTTATTGAAGGACTTGTCAGAATCTCTACTACGATGAGTTTCCCAGAGGGCGATGTGTTTTTCAAAATTACCTCAGCCCCTGGGAAAACTGGTCAAGAGCTGAGGCAACCACAGAGGGCAGGAGAACCGCCCACACCATTCACTCAGCCCGTGTCTGGCCACGTGAATGGCACCTGTCAGTAAAATCCCATGGCTGCTAAGCTTTGTCTCAAAGTGAATTCTCCAGAATTTTCCCTCCAGCTTGAGGCGGCTTCACAGGGAGAAAGAGGGAAAGAAAAGTGAGCAGGGAGCTGGGAGCCCTCAGAATTTTCTGGAACTGAAGGTTCGGGCCCGATGGAAACATTCCTAGGCTTGGTGTCTCGAGGCCCCACATTCCTGGAGGCAGATGCCGTGGCTCCTCCCAGGCCGGGAGGTCAGCAGTGCCAGCAGTGGAAATTCTTGGAGTTCGTCTCGGATGGAAGGTGCCGCCTGCTCATCAGTCACAACCCGGACACATCAGCTAATCCTGGAACTTCACGAACAGTTTCACAGAGTCATCCTCTCCACAGAGCCCAGGAATCCTCTTGCAAGGTGTGGAGCAGATACAGAGCAGCCAGGCAGTGGGGAGAGGGTGGGGGAGGCGGGCGAACAGGCAGGGGACAGAGAGACATGAGTGTACAGAGGACCGGTAAACGCCCGTGTCCCTGTCTTCGCTGCTAAGACCTGGAAATATGGGTGAACACACAGGACGCTAGAACAGGAGCTCACAAATACTTTCAAAATTTCAGATGTATGCTTGTTGGCTCACACCTGCCAGAGGCTTTAGACAGCGAGGGGCCTTGTGCCCCTGCACTGCGGGAGAGGTTGCCTCCCAAACCGGCCTAGGTCAATGATTTCACCTAAGACAAAACGAGCTCCATCCTTCTCGAACATGGAACTCACCTCCCAGTGCTGATTCACAGGAATGTCAGCTGAGGAAGCATGGTATGTGAAAATAGAGGTTGCCAGCATTTTTATCAGATGTATAATTTATTGCGCATTTCTCATTGGCCAAAAAGGTAAAAACACCACCACATTATGTGTAATCTGCCCAAGCAAGAAGATCTGACTTGGCGAGGGCAAGGAGGAAGGCTGATCTCTACCAGGCTCCCAGGAACTTGCTTTTCCCAGCAGGCAGATCCACTGGGACCTCCGGGAACTCAGCACATGCTGGTCTGCTCTGTGGTCTGGGTAATGTGCCTTCAGTGTGTTCAAAAACTCAAGCTCGAAGATTTAAAGGTTTCCTTGGAGTTCAGACAAATCACCCCAAATGTGTGAGGTATTCACATCAATTCAGTGGCAAGCAGATGCTACAAGAGTTTACACGGTCACCTCGGGCATCACTCACTCCTGCTTTATAGCCATCACTCTTCACCACACCCACACCCATCAAAGTATGTTGACACCTAGCATGACCTGGGCATGACCCACAGCTGTCAATGTCTACGTGATTATGACTAACTTTATTGGTTTTATGGGTTTAGGTTGTTTGGTTGGTGGTGGTGGGTTTTTTTTGTTTGTTTGTTTGTTTGTTTTTTGAGTTCCGTAGAGGCATAGGTTACCTAAATTGCATTCTGGAAAATGAATGAAAGCCACTTAGTCATGTCTGACTGTTTGTGGCCCCATGGACTGTAGCCCACCAGGCTCCTCTGTCCATGGAATTCTCCAGGCAAAAATACAGGAGTGGATAGCCATTCCCTTCTCTAGGGGATCTTCCTGACCCAGGGATCAAACCCAGGTCTCCTGCATTGTAGGCAGATTCTTTACTGTCTAAGCCACCAGGGAAGTCTGAAAAATATAAGCTAAGTTTTCTTAAAAAATAAAACCCACATTAAGTAAGGGGTCAAGGATATGTTAACCACTTTTCAGACTGTCCGAGAGTTCTGTCAATGGTTAGCTCCCATCCTTGAGAATTTTTTCATGTTTATTAATTCTTTGGGTTTGCTTCTTTTGGACTAATCTCATTGGTTGAATTCACTGAATCTCTCTTTCTCTCTCCCNCAGCCCACCAGGCTCCTCTGTCCATGGGATTTTCTGCAAGAGTACTGGAGTGGGGTGTAATTGCCTTCTCTGATAAAACAGTGCAGATCATTTTTAATATCATCCTGGAGTCTTGACATAGCATTCTACAGTTTGCACTGTTGTTTGCTATCATTCTGTCTTTCATTATAAGATCATGAATTGCTTGTAGGAACTGCTGATTTCCATTGAGAATTTGTTCTTAACCTTGCTCATGTCCTTGGCAGCTTTTTAACAGAGTAGGAACCCCTGGTGACTCAGATGGTAAAGAATATGCCCACAATGTAGGAAACCCGGGTTCAATCCCTGGGTGGGGAAGAAGGAGAAGGAAATGACATTCTCCCCTGGAGAAGGAAATGACAACTCATTCTGGTATTCTTGCCTGGGAAATTCCGTGGACAGAGGAGCCTGGGGGGCTACAGTCCATAGACTCCCAAAAGAGTTTCACTTTTTTCTTTCACAGGAAAGTATTATCACCAAGGAGGAGGCTACAACTTCTCCCAAACAGCCACAGTGACAGCAATAACAAGAAAACCATGTGTTAACAATCAGCCAGACCTTGTCTTAGGTAGTGATAAAGTTAATTCTTATATTGGGCCCCACAAAATGGAGGCTGTTCACATGGCCTGATCCCCATCACAAATCTAAACCTAAGTCAGCCTGCACTTACATGCCTCATGGTCAGGGAAACTTCATACCAGTCACAGACCTCCAACTCAGCTTTAACTAATTTACCTTACTAGCAGTTTATACATTTTATTTCATTTAAACCTCACAACCTATTTAGTGGATATTGTTTCACTCCACAGATGCAAAATTGAATTTCCAAAAGGATAGTCTTAGTCTTATCACTCCACTACAGGAAACTTCTAAAACACATGGCAAAGAAAGGTGTCCCCTTTTGAGCCTAGATTTCTAAAGGACAAATAAGGGGTCAGTGTGGGGGTGAAGGTATTCTCAGCTTCTCTTAGCTATGGGCCTCAGTGGCTTCACATTTCAGGCTCATCTTTGCCAAGATGCAAAATCAACTCTGACAGAGGTAAGCAGTATGGCAGTGTTACAGGGTTCAGGATGTGCATGCATGCTAAGTCACTTCAGTTATGTCCAACTCTTTGTGACCCTTTGGACTGTAGCCCACCAGGCTTTTCTGTTCATGAGATTTCCCAGGCAAGGATACTGGAGTGGGTTGCCATGCCCTCCTCCAGGAGATCGTCCCAGCCCAGAGATTGAACCCGTGCCTCCTGTGTCTCCTGCATTGGCAGGTGGGTTCTTTACCACTAGCACCATCTGGGAAGCCCACAGGTTTCAGGATACTCTACCTCAAACTATATGATACCTTGGCATATTGAACATTTTAAGCTGAAGAAAGTTGAGAAATGGCAGGAGCAGGAAGGCCTCTGCCTTTCCGCTGAGTCAGGTCATAAGACCCTCAAGTGAGAGGTGCCCCCGGTCCTCATACCCGAGGAGAGGAGCATTCCTTTCTCTGCAAGTGGAACGATGCTGGAGGAAATCTGAAGGAACAGTGCTTGCTCGGTTTTCTCCAGTTGACCACCCTCAGCTCATACCCTTTGTCCTGTCTCATTTCCACAACTTTCCATTCTTCATCAGACCTAGTGTGAAAACACTTCATTCTATTTCTGAAACCAAGCAGGACCTCATGGGGCCCTCCTGAATACAAAGGGTATTCTGTGGTCCCCATTTCTTGTTTATTGCACAAATGTTTCAACCTCCTAGACCTTTTCTGAGTTCTAAAGGGCAGATTCAAACAGTTACTAATTAGAGAAGTGAGAGGAAGCAGAAAGAAACAATAGTGCAGCCAGTGGCACCTGGCCTGGGACTGGTTCCTTCTCAGGGATGTGCATAACAATCTGATAACATATCTGTGAGTTCTACAGGAATGCAGGCCTCCCACCAAGGTGGAGGATGGTAACTCCAGGCTGAACACAAGTAAGTGCACCTCAAACCTGTTGGAACCGGAAGACGGATAGCTGAGATTTCAGGAACACCACTCTTTTATCTCCCCACCAACTGGAGGAGGGTTACACACCCTGCAGCCCTCCCTTGAGATTTGGCCTATGAAGCGTTCTTCCCTGAAACCCATCAAAGAGATTTCAGGTCTTTGAGCATGAGCCACCTGTTCTCCTTGGATGACCCTTGCAATAAACCTTTCTGTGCTCCATACTCCGTTTTGGTTGGTTTGGGCTCTCTGTATTAGGCACTAGAACTTAGGTTTGACATTGCTTCATGTCTTTATTTCCTTATGAAGGCTCCCAGGTCACATAAAACATAAATGTGGGTGCTTTTCTCTTGTTAATCTGTCTTTTGTTATGGTGGCCTCAGCTGAGAACCTAGAAGAGTAGAAGGAAAAGATAGTTTTCTTCCCATGCCATGGCTCATGCCCTCTGACAGATGTGCTCTATTCTTACAGCCCACCATGTGCTTGATCGCTGGTGTGTCCACAAAGCTTCCACTCTCCCCAGCTCTCTGTATTCATTGAACGCATTGCCCAGTTCTACTCCATGTCTAAGCATTCCATTTCCCTCAACGAGACTGGAGGCTACCTCCACTATGTATTCTACTTATAGCTTTCCAAAAGATGGTATTGTAATAAATTCAATAAAAAATGTACATGAGCTTCGAAGAGAGGAGGACTGCTTTAGAGACATTAGCTACTCAAAAATCAGGTAAAGTCATTACATTAGCAGATGCTGAATATAGTAATAAGAGCTCATTTTACTGTTAGTAGAGTTAGATTGACCCTTAGTGGAATTCATGGGTGTTGTGGTCCTATGATACATGTATGCACATTTTGAATTAGTCTCTAGTGTGACCTAGCTCTTCCTTGCTTGTGGACAGTTCCTGTTTTATCACTGTGCTTTCTTTTGTGTAGAAAACTCTTTGAAACATTCTTCTGTACCAGTTTTAAATACCATCTTTCTTCTTTTCATCTCTAGCCTTTCAGAAAATATACTTAGAATATTTCAAGAGCATTAGAAATTTTTTGCCATGTTAAAGTTAGAGAACTGAGGTTGAATTGTTGCCAAAGAAAGCAGGCTGGCTACTAACATATGTTCTAGTATCTGGCCCTCAGGTTTGGAATTTCAGAAATGAGGCTTGGGTGGTACTCAGAGTCAGTCAGCCTTATGTGTAGCCTAATCATACTCACAAGAGAATGGTTTATCATCAGGCAAAATTTATTTGTTCACACTAAGAAATCCAGTTTGTAAGAGGACAACAATGCCTGTTGTATTGCCTTTTCTCCCTTATGGAAAAGCTGTGATTGTTGGCAAGCCAGAGAACAAGCCAGAGAACTAGAGCAGTAGAAAGGTAGATGAACTCACTGGCTGGTATCATCTCCCTCTAGAGATCTTGACTATTAACAACGTCCTTCATACAACCTGTTAAAGGATAATGTTAAACAAAAGGTAAAATCATGATTCATACAAATACAAACTGAACATGTAAAATACTTTATGTAACTCATTAATTAAATGAGGGTCCCAGAAAGATGTTACAGCCAATTCAAAGTAGCATTAGTGAACTATTGATAACGTATGGAGTAAAGAAATGTTGAAGCGAATTTACAAATGGATACAAAGCTGCCTTATTTTCAAGGAATGTGGTTGAGGGATTCAACTGCCGCCAGACAATTTATTTGCATGTCCATAAGCTTACTCCTTGGAAGGAAAGCTATGATCAACCTAGATAGCATATTCAAAAGCAGAGACATTACTTGCCGACTAAGGTCCGTCTAGTCAAGGCTATGGTTTTTCCTGTGGCCATGTATGGATGTGAGAGTTGGACTGTGAAGAAGGCAGAGCGCTGAAGAATTGATGCTTTTGATCTGTGGTGTTGGAGAAGACTCTTGAGAGTCCCTTGGACTGCAAGGAGATCCAACCAGTCCATTCTGAAGGAGATCAGCCCTGGGATTTCTTTGGAAGGAATGATGCTAAGCTGAA
>SJYV01056222.1:0-13686 GCA_006410875.1 Neotragus pygmaeus | reverse complement strand
TGCCGTCTCGTGCGGAGGTGGGCTCTGGGGTGGGGTGGGGGGAGGGCGCTCTGTGTGGCCTTAGGTGCCTGTGTTGTGTGTCTAGTGGCGTTTCTGAGTTGTCACCCTGTTCCCGTGTGCTGCCTCCCACATACAGGTCCACCGCTGGCTGGGGATGGGGGAGGAGAAGGGATGGAAGCACCCTTGAGTAAGAGAGAAAGAAGCAGGTCTCAAAGCGCCCTTTATTTGCTCTCAGAGGCCATTTCATCTTCCTGACAAGGAACAATACACAAAGCAAGGGCTTCCTCCTTCCCTCCCTCCTTCTTTCCTCACTTGGGGGCAGCCCCCGCCTTCCTGCTCGGGACAGGAAGAGGTGCCATTGAGGAGCCCCACCTCCACCCTCTCCTAGGGTCCCAGGGCTTGAGCGGGACCACCCAGGCTTGAAAATGTGCTTCCCGCCCACCCGTGTGTGTACGCCTGTGCGCATCATATTGTGACTGTGCACTCACACATGTGTGCCAGTGCAGCGTAAATATGTGCAATTTGCAGAGATTTTCAAGAGTTGTAGGCAGGCGGCTGGGGTCACAGTCCTGCTCCACCATCATCTGCTGCACAATCTTGAGAGACTCCACCCATCTGTGAGCCGTGGTTTCCTTATCAGTAAAATAGAGGCCTCAGCCCAGATTATAGCCCCAAACTGTCTCAGGATTCCTTCCTGCCTGAAATGGGACCCCTTCCCCCAAGACCTGCAGTCACCCTCCAGGCTAGGGTCCTGAGTGCAGGATCCCCATATGGCCCTGTGAACGGCCGATCTCCATACAGCACAGAGCCCGTCATAGGGCCTCCCGCCCACCTGGAATGTTAGATGGTCCCCACCACTGCCCCCCCGAAAAGAGCCACATGCCCCAGAGCCACGGTTGCCCGACGCACCCTACCTGCACAGCCCTGGTGACCAGGAACTTATTGATTTGGAAGCTGTCCCTCCCCAGTTTAAAACAGTAAGTTCTTTCTTTACCCTGAGCAGACGCCAGCCCCAGGCTGTCCTGATGGTGAGGTTTCAGGCACCGAAAGGGCGTGCTCATGGGAATGGGCGTTTTCCCACCTTTTCTACAGCTTGTGAGTTGCTTTCAGCCTCGGGGTGTACACGTCCGCGGGCCGCAGCTCCTCGGTTGTATGACAAGAGCCCCTCACGTACCCTGGGGGAGCCACCTGGGTTAAGGAGGCCCTCTGAACCTGGACAGAGGGTCTGGCTGAGGGGATTTTCCTGCCCTTATCTGCAGTTGTGTGGGCTCAGCCACATCTGTTCTTCTAGAGGGCAGGGACCATGCCCCCAGGGGGGCTCTGCCAGCAAGAACAAGGGCTCCCTGTGCCTCCAGGAAAGCTTGCCCAAGCCAGTCTTCACGGTGCGGGCAGGAGGTATGTCTGAGCTGCTTGGGGGAAGCCCTAGGCGGGTGAGGCTAAAAGCGCCCTGCTGGGCAGGGCCCTAGAGAAAGTGGGGCACACCATGCGGGCCTGAGGTGAGGCTGGGGGAGACTGCACGGGTGTGCCCCGCAGCGAGCCAGTGCCGTGAGGGAAGGCTGCGACCTGGGTTGGGGGAGAGCAGTGGAACAAGGTGAATCCCCTCAGGCTGAGGGGCCCCAGTGGGCCATATCCGCTCTCAGGGCATCGTCTGTTCAGAGGAGGATTCCAGAGCAAGCCCTGGTTAGGGGCCAGTGTCAGGATGGACCATGTGGGGCTGGCAGGGTGGCTCCAAGGCCTCTAATGGGGAAACTGCCTCAGAATTTTCCATGGTGAGGGAAGTCTCCACCGCAAAGCTTCTGCCTCTCTCTGCGCCTTCCCCCTCATCGGGCTCTGGCTGGAAACAGTAATTACATGTCCCATCTGTGGCACCACCACCCAGCCCCCAGCCCACTCCCTGGACAGGGCGGTCGGAAAACTGGCTTCCCTTCCCCCAGTCCACCCTCAACTCTGGGGGAGGTGGCGGGCCCTCTACCCTGGAAGAGCTGGTGGCACGGGGAGCAGGGGTTAGGGAGTTGGGGGTGCTTTCATTCTGTGGTTGGGGAAACTGAGGCTTGGGAAACTGGGGAAGCAGAAAGTTTGGGGCTAAAGTCAGATGTCAGATGCAACAAGTAGAAGAGGTTCCCCAGGCACTCAGGCCCAGCATCAACAGGGCTGAGAAAAGACCCCCAAATAAAGGAGGTTTGCACTCTGCCTGAGCTCCCAAAGGGGCTGAATTCACAGGTTCTGGGACACAGGCAGACACTGACCTGAACCCTGAACCCTCACTGTTCTCTAGATGCCCAGTCTCCCACCATGACCCACCCCCTACCCAACCCCGCATCAGCCACACCCTGTGATTCTCAGGCCATGACTTCCTCTGCTGGAAACCCCTTCCCTCCACCCTGGAATCTCTACTTTTAGGCTCCCAGGACACCTCCTCCCTGAAGGCCTCCTGGCCCTCATCACTGCTCGAGGTCAGAAGTTCCCAGGTGCCCTGACACATCTTATCACACCTGCCTCCTGCCTCCTATATTTGACAGATGCACAGTGGCCTTATCTTGCTTGGGACCATGGACTCCTCAGAGCAGGGAGTGGCCTGACTTAGCCCCACATTTAGTCTGCAGTAGTGAAAGTCATGTCTACAGCGAACACGGGTGAGCAAGCAAGAGAGAGGAAGAGTGAACAGAGCCAGTGAGTGGTCAGAATTTCAAGGTTCAAGAGCATCTTCCAGTTCCCAGCGCCCAGCCACGTCTTGTGATATACCCATTCCACAGATGGGACCTGGGACCACACAGATGAGGTGGCTTGCCTGAAATCACACTGTATTAGTAGCTGAACTAGGGCAGGGCAGCCCAGGCACCAGCCGCTACCTCTGTCTTTCACTCTAGAAATAAACTCAGGGTCTGGCTTTGAGAACCAGCTAGGATATGGCAGGATGGAGAGAGATTCACAATAGCTCCAGGGCACATCCTGAGCCCTGACTCAGTGAGGAGAAAGTTTTCTCCAACATATCCCCATGGGACACCCCCTGACTCACTCCAACCACTTCCTGCCACTTCTTTCCCTATTTTCCTTGAATATCCCCATGCCAACGACTGGTTTGGGCTGGGAGAGGCCCAGGATTCAAGGGGCTAGGGGAAACCTCTCCCAGAGCCTGGAGGAAAGAGCATGTCACCTGCTGTGAAGACTGGTCTCTGCCCTTCTTGAGGCATTGAGGCCACCTCCCAGGCCCCTTTGGATCCCAGGCTCAGTGTTCTGAACCCTTTCTGAGTTCTTCAGCCCAAGACACGTGTTTCTGGACCCCAAACTTCCATGGTGGGGCCAGGGCAATCCCTGGGTCCCACCACAATGTTCCCTGCCCTTATGCTCAGCCTGGCACTTCTTGGGCTCCTCTTAGCCAGCCCCACCTGCGAAGAGTGATAAACTCAAGTCCACAAAGTGAGCTTGCTGGCAGTATGGGTGTGGCCAGGAGATATCAAGAGACGTAGGTCCCCTCTTGGAGACTTAAGGGCTCTCAGCTTCAAGAAAGTCAACAAGTAAGCAGCCAGGCCTTGAACCCAACTTGTCTGCTTCCCTGCTCAGGGTTGGGTTCCCTTTTCTCCCTTTCCTGCAACCCACCCAGCTCAGGTATTGGGGAGACTGGAAAAATGGAGGCTGGCAAGGGAAAAAGACACTGAATCAGGGCATGGCCAGATCAAGCTTGCAAAGGGATGCTTGCCCTCCTCAAGCCTGCCTGGGATGCCTGTGTGAGAGAAGAGTCACTAGCAGACGCCTGGCCTGACTCGCCCTTGAGAAGGAAGGTCAAGAGGGGGCCAGAAGGCCTGGGGAGACTCTATTCCTCCCCAGGAAGGATCCTTCCCCTTGCCCATCATACCCAGCTGAGCCCCGAGGTGATCCTGACCCTACTCCGTGGGCACGCCCTGAGGTCGCCCGGCTCTGCCCCCACTAAAGAGACAGGCCTGGAGGACCTCACACCCATGGCGACCACATCTTCTTTGACTAAAGTTTAAACTCCAGCCTGAAGGGCTAAGCTTCAGCCCTGCACTGGGTGAGGTGTCACGGTGACACAGGAGTGCTAATCCCTGCTTGGCAGGGTCATGCCGACGGCCCTCTGCATGGACCTTCGCAGCCGAATCTGGACTTTGGCTGGGAAGCGGGAGGATGGCTGCTTGTCTAATCACCCGCCACTCTCTCTGTGGAGCCTTTGGCTGCCTCCCTCACTGTCCCCATACCCGCCTGCCCTGCCCAGGTCCCGCCAGCCCAGACCTGATCTGATTCCTTCTCTCTCCCTCCCAGTGAAAACACCTCCTCGGGCACTCTGAGACCTCCTCCAAGCCTTCCTCGGCCTCTCAGGCCAAATTTTCCCCCTGCTGTGGCCCAAGCCAGGTCTGAGTTTGCACTTGGCTGAGGGTCTGGAAAAGCCCAGGTCGGCGACAGCAGGCAGCTGCCTGCCAACGACCAATTAGCTGTGCTAAGCGGCCCGGGAGGAATTCTTTTCCACAGCTTCCACCCAGTCACCCACATCTGCTTATCATGAGTGCCCCCAAGTCAGGCCCGAGCAGTGGGCACACACAGGTATGCACTCACCTCCAGACACACTCATGCCACAGCACTGACACGCTCACAGGTACACTTTCAGAAGTAACACAGCCAGCTTTCACAGGTTCGGAGACCCGTGCTGGCATCCACGTGGGCACAAGCTGCTCACAGACACAAATACATGCGCCACACCTCTCTGTATCCAGTGGCAGACAGCAAATCCAGAGGTGGAAGATGTCCATCTCCATCAGAGCGGAGGCAAGATGTCCCTGCTCCGGCCCCAACCCTTTGCTCCAATCCAGGAAAGTCACCTGCAGGCTGTCCTGAAACTGTTTTCAGCCCCCATCTTTGTCCCATTCCCGGAGCCAGCAGAGCAAGAGGAGGTTTTTCCTTGAAGGCAGATTGTTTGAGGACCTGTGTGAAGGTGGGGCTGCCTGGATGCTCGAGGAGCCCCTCTGGGAGAATTCTGCTCACACAGGATTGTGTGACCAGCTGCAGACATGCCGGACATGTGGTCCAGGGAGATTGGGGGCAGCAGGCAGAGTGTAAGAGGGTACAGGCTGCATGGGGGAGGGAGCCGCTGCCCAGATGGGGCTGAGGGGAAGGAGGGGAAGAAACTGCAGCCCAGGGGTGAGGAGCCGCTGGCCCCACTAATAGCTGCCTCCAGAGCTTATTCTCCACAATAGAGACCGGCAGGGGACATTGGCAAGACCGCTATGCTCTGCGTCTCAGCTTCCCACAGTGCCTGGCAGAAAACAGGCTCTGGACAGCAGGCATAGCTGAGTTCCAGGTACAGCTCTGCTTGACCTCCAGCAATCTCTCATCCTCTCTGTTCCTCAGTGTCCCCATCTGCACAATGGGTAGAGAATGACACGGACCCTTCTCAGCACCATTCTAGAGCCCCCAGAGCCTGGGGCCACCCCACTCACCGCATTGAGGCCAAGCGAGTTGTCAGGCAGAGAGGAGGTGATGCCCGAGAGGATGGCAGTGGCGACGATGGCCCCCACGCACTGGGCAATGATGTACATGATGGCCCTGAGGACACTGATCTGGCAGCTGAGCAGGAGCCCCAGCGTGACGGCTGGGTTGAGGTGGGCACCGCTGATGTGGCCCACGCTCTGGGCCAGCGTGGCGATGCTCAACCCAAAGGCCAGCGACACCTTCACGTTATCCTGGACTGCACCTGTCGTCTGGTTGCCCTTTATTGGGTAGTGGAAGCCCAGGGCTGAACCGATGCTGATGAAGATGAAGAGGATCATGGCCAGGAACTCAGCCACGACCGCCCTCCAAAAGAGCTTCTTCTTGAACTCGCTGGCCATGCTGGCAGGGGGCTTGGCTTGAGACCGCTGCCTGGTGCTCGCCTCCCTCTGAGAACTAAGCCACAGCCTGGGCTGGGCCTATTTATAGGGCCCCGGGGGGAGGAAAGGGGGGAGCACAAAGGGAGGAAGGCCTCTCCTTGCTCCTGGCCCGCCCCACACCACACAGGCCTCCTCTCAGCGATGGATGCAGACACAGCTCTGCTGTCGGACTGCCAACTTTCTTTCCCTTCCTCCTCTCTCCCCTCCCTCCCTCCCTCCCTCCGCCCTCAGCCCTGCCCAGCCCGAGGAGGCAGGCAGGAGGCAGCCACTGCTCTAATAGGCTTTGAGAAATTCCTCCAAGTTGGCCCCACTCAGGGGGCCAGAGAAATCCAGGTGTCCCCGCCCTGCGTGCAAAGCTCAGGGGGTGCCAGAGGGCAAAACCAGGCCTCCGGATGGACAGGGCGAGGTGAGCGGCAGGGATCAGCAGGTGGACATTGCCCTCCAGGAGGCGGGCACCGTGACCCTGCTGGCCTGGCATCCCCATCCCACTCCAGAGTGACGTTAGCCTGGAGCCCACAGGTCCTGGGGTTCCTAGGGGTTGTCTGCGCCTCCCGCACTTGGTTCAGACCTGGCCACTGGATGTCACTGTAGGAATGGCCCAGGGCCCCCAGCCCCACCAGCCGGATCTCAGCCGATGGAGACATGGCAACACCAGAGGGTACAGAGAGCTTGTCTGTGGACCACCCCCGACACTCTGGTCAAGGGCAGGCCTGAGATAGGTGAGGATATGGAAGGCCCCCACTCTGGGAGCCCTCAAGCTTCTGGGGCAATTTGAGCAAATGATCTCGGGGCAGGAGCTGGGAAATGAGGCAGGTGAGGATATTCGTCTCAAAGACTGTCAAGCTGGCGGACCCTAGGGGAGGCAGAAGGAATGGCAGACTAACCTGGAGACGGGAGGCCTGTAGTTGGCAGTGGGGAGGACGGAGCATGAAAGTGAGGGACAGAAAGACCCAGAGAGAAGGAAGAGGAAAATGAGACAGACAGAGAGGAAGAGGGACAGAGAGAGAAGGACGGGCAGAGAAGCAGGATCAGCAAAAGTGGAAGTGAAATGGGTAGATCCCCAGGCAGAGGCGGGGAGGCGGGTCTGGCTGAGTAAGAGACAGAGAGGGCCTGCAGGGTGAAGACACAACCTGGGAAGAGGGGAGACCGGACTGGACCCAGAGGCAAGAGTCCAAAAGAGAAAGATGAGTGAGCAGGAGGAGTTGGGGGAGGGGTCAGACAGTGTCCCCAGCATGGGAGGAGCAGAGGCTGCTCTGCAGACCATCCACACCCCCACCCTGCCCCGTAGTCCAGCCTCTACCCTGTGCGTCCCCAAACCAGATGCCCGGAGCAGCCAAGGAAATGAGAAGAAACTGGATCCCTGGGCCAGGAGCCAAGCGAGGAGCCACCAGCCTGCTGAGCATTATCCTGTGAGAAGAGGAGCCGGGTGGGACCCTGGGTGAGGTTGGACCCAGGAGGGAGGGGTCTTCCTAGCCCTCTCCTACCTGCCTCACCACAGCCCTACCTCATTTACACCTTGAGAATCCTGGCTTCTCCCCCATTTTACAGGTGGGAAACCGAGGCCCAGTGAGGGGAAGGGCTTCTCTGAGTTCTGTGTGTGTCCAGGGGCCATCTGCAGAAGATGATGCCGGCCCTCACTGGCCTCCCTCCTGCTTGACTGCGGCGCACCAGAGCGGCCCTCACTCTGGGGTCAGCGGTCAGCCTGGTGTTTACTGGGAGAGGAGGCCCTCTGGGGTGGAGCTGTGGGGAGCTGTGTGCCTCTAAGCACACCTAAGTGTCTGTAAATACAGGATGGAGTGGACGTGAGGCAGGGAGGCAGCATGGTGGCGACGGGCCCAGCCTGCCCAGAGAGCCGGAGGTAATTGGTGCCTTATTAACTGTCTGAGAAGGGGAGCCAGCCCCACTGGGCCACTTCCCGGAACCTCCTCCACGTCCTTCACTCTGGGCAGGCCCAGCTCGGCTCTCCACACCCTGGGAGGCTCCTCGCTCCCTAGCCCTGGCCCTGTGGCCTGGTGGCCACCATGCCCCCCAGTAAAGGGTTCTCTGGTCAGTTCCAAGCCTCTGATCCGAGCTCCCTGCACGCGGCCGGGATCCTCGCGTTCTCAGGCTTTGGCGGATGGCCTGTTTACCCTCAGACCAGGCTCTGAAGACAAGGTTGGGGTGCACCTCAGAGAAGGTCTTCTGGAGCAGGACTGCTCCCTCCAAGTCCCGGACTCCATGTCCACTGAGGAGGGACACACACCCTCGGCTTGGGCAGCGACCAGTTCTGACGCTGGTAGGTGCTGGGCCCCAGCCAGGAGGGCTTGAGGAAGGCAGCAGGGGGAGAGCTGACTCCAGCCCCACAGGGGCCAGTAGACAGGCTGGTGTGGGGGCGCAGCACCCGGAGACAGGAACAGGAGTCTGCACAGGCCTGTGTGGGCTTCGGGGTCGGTGACAGTGTCCATGGGCCAGGTCAGGATCCAGGCATCTTGTGTTACTGTGCGCGGGGGTGAGGGTCACCTGGGAAGCACTAATTCATCCAATAAATAATTACTGAGCACTTTTCAAGTGCCAAACACCGTTCTGGGCACTGGGAGGACAACTCCAGCCCGATGGCCCAGCTCCGTGTCCCCCTGAAGCCTAGCATATGAGCCTCCAGGCTCTGTGTGGGTGGCCAGGAGTGTGGCAGCAGGGCATATGTGTGTGCATGTGTACTTGCTGAAGGCCCACGTCCATCTGGAGCTGGGCAGGAGATGGGGGATGTGGAGGGGTTGTGACAAAGCAGTTTGCCCAGGCAAATTAGGCAGCCACCAATCTCGGGATGATACGAGGGTCCTCGGGGCAGTACCCTCTAGCCCCCTGCATTTCCCGCCCCCTCTCCCAGGCCAGCGTGGCAGCTGCTTTCTTTGGATGAAGGCACTGCCATCAGCAGGAGGCGCCATCAGAGTGCAGGCATCTCCAGAACAACGGCAGACACCTCTCCTCGTTGGCCCGCCATCTCCTGTTACGGAAAAGGGCCTCTGTGGCCACGTCCTGACCATTCCAGTGGGGAAGGGGGAGCCACAGATCCTAAAAGGCCCCCAAACCCCTCCACCTCCTCACTGGCCGGCTGCAAATCCAGCCCAGTCAGGGAAGGGAAAAAATGGAAACAGCCTTTATCTGAGGGCCTGTCCTCACCACAACTCTGGGAGGCTGAGAGGGTANAGCCTGGTGTTTACTGGGAGAGGAGGCCCTCTGGGGTGGAGCTGTGGGGAGCTGTGTGCCTCTAAGCACACCTAAGTGTCTGTAAATACAGGATGGAGTGGACGTGAGGCAGGGAGGCAGCATGGTGGCGACGGGCCCAGCCTGCCCAGAGAGCCGGAGGTAATTGGTGCCTTATTAACTGTCTGAGAAGGGGAGCCAGCCCCACTGGGCCACTTCCCGGAACCTCCTCCACGTCCTTCACTCTGGGCAGGCCCAGCTCGGCTCTCCACACCCTGGGAGGCTCCTCGCTCCCTAGCCCTGGCCCTGTGGCCTGGTGGCCACCATGCCCCCCAGTAAAGGGTTCTCTGGTCAGTTCCAAGCCTCTGATCCGAGCTCCCTGCACGCGGCCGGGATCCTCGCGTTCTCAGGCTTTGGCGGATGGCCTGTTTACCCTCAGACCAGGCTCTGAAGACAAGGTTGGGGTGCACCTCAGAGAAGGTCTTCTGGAGCAGGACTGCTCCCTCCAAGTCCCGGACTCCATGTCCACTGAGGAGGGACACACACCCTCGGCTTGGGCAGCGACCAGTTCTGACGCTGGTAGGTGCTGGGCCCCAGCCAGGAGGGCTTGAGGAAGGCAGCAGGGGGAGAGCTGACTCCAGCCCCACAGGGGCCAGTAGACAGGCTGGTGTGGGGGCGCAGCACCCGGAGACAGGAACAGGAGTCTGCACAGGCCTGTGTGGGCTTCGGGGTCGGTGACAGTGTCCATGGGCCAGGTCAGGATCCAGGCATCTTGTGTTACTGTGCGCGGGGGTGAGGGTCACCTGGGAAGCACTAATTCATCCAATAAATAATTACTGAGCACTTTTCAAGTGCCAAACACCGTTCTGGGCACTGGGAGGACAACTCCAGCCCGATGGCCCAGCTCCGTGTCCCCCTGAAGCCTAGCATATGAGCCTCCAGGCTCTGTGTGGGTGGCCAGGAGTGTGGCAGCAGGGCATATGTGTGTGCATGTGTACTTGCTGAAGGCCCACGTCCATCTGGAGCTGGGCAGGAGATGGGGGATGTGGAGGGGTTGTGACAAAGCAGTTTGCCCAGGCAAATTAGGCAGCCACCAATCTCGGGATGATACGAGGGTCCTCGGGGCAGTACCCTCTAGCCCCCTGCATTTCCCGCCCCCTCTCCCAGGCCAGCGTGGCAGCTGCTTTCTTTGGATGAAGGCACTGCCATCAGCAGGAGGCGCCATCAGAGTGCAGGCATCTCCAGAACAACGGCAGACACCTCTCCTCGTTGGCCCGCCATCTCCTGTTACGGAAAAGGGCCTCTGTGGCCACGTCCTGACCATTCCAGTGGGGAAGGGGGAGCCACAGATCCTAAAAGGCCCCCAAACCCCTCCACCTCCTCACTGGCCGGCTGCAAATCCAGCCCAGTCAGGGAAGGGAAAAAATGGAAACAGCCTTTATCTGAGGGCCTGTCCTCACCACAACTCTGGGAGGCTGAGAGGGTAAGAGGTTTGCCAAGGAATGGCAGGGCTGGGGGGCTCAGGAGCCCCAGTCCGGTTCTCTGCCAGCCTATCAGGGCCCCTAATAGGAAACCCCAGTTCTGCCTGGCCCAGGAACAAGTACAAGGACTGGGGAAGCTGGCCTCAGAGGCAATAGGATGGGTGAGAGGCGGGTGAGAGAGGACCACCTGCAACTTCCTAACATAATTCAGCTAGGGTCAGGGGTGCATGGGAAAGGGGGCATAAAGGAGAGACTGGGTACATGGAGAAGCTGGGAGTCACCCGTGCAGCCCCACCAGCTGGGGAGCTTGAGCTCTGGGGAGAGCACTTCCCCCTCCCAGCTCCCCCTCCGCGCGGCCTGGCTCGGGCTCCGTGGCCCTCCCATGGGCAGCGCTGTGGGCCTGGCCTCCAGAACCCACAGGCCTGAGCCAGCCTACATAAGGTGGGGGCTGCTCTCTTCCCCCGCCCCTGAGGCCTGGGCACTGTCTGGCCCTGCCGGAGCAGCAGCCTCAGCAAACGCTTTTCCAGATGTGCTTTCTTCTTCCTGACGTGCCCAGGAGACCTGCCTTCCAGTCAGAGCTGGCTGTTCCCAGGGCCATCTGGTCCTGGTCCCCAGCGGGTCCAGCGGGAGGACCTCCGCTTGGTCCAGAGGTGAATGCACAGGAACTCACACACCGGCCAAGGATCGGCCCCGGGCTGTGGGGGGGCTGCGGTGGGTTGGGGGAGACGCCCACGGGTGTGGCCGAGGCTGTCACTCTTAGAGCCAAGAGCTTCTGTGGATCACAGGGCAGAGGGACGGAGCGGGTGGACCCTCCCTTCTGGGCCCACAGGGATTTCCCACCCATGGGCTGAGCTGTGGGGAACAATGACTTCATTCCCTCCAGGAGGCCCACCGGGAAGATGGAGCTCGAGGTGGGAGGAGAGGCAGACAGCAGACCGGCGGTGACAGTCATCAGCTCACCAGCAGCTTGGATGAATTCCCCCAAACCCCTCAGGCTTTTCTGAATCTGGCAGAGTGCACCGACAGAGGGTGGAGATACAGGACAAAATCCCTGGGGGTCTTGGAGAAGAAGCCACGAACATCCACTCCCAGAGAATCCCTCTGGTCCTCGTAGCACTTCCACTCAATAGGGCACCGGCTCCCATACCACCCTGACCTTGACCTGGGCTGCCCAGATGGGGCCTGTCTGCCCCCATTGCCTGGGAAGCAAGGATCTGGCTCCAGCACAGAGTCGTCATTCCTGGGAGGCATGGCCATTTCCCTCCAAGAGGCAGGAGAGGCAGGACCGAAGCCCAGAGTACAGAGACCAAAACGGAGACTCAGATCCTTGGCTACCTCCTCAAGGCTCTCCACTAACCACCCTGTGTGGCTCCTGCCACCACCCCTTCCAGCCCCAGACAAAGGCAAGGGCCCCTGAGCCAACAGGCTCACTTTGCCCAGATGTTTGTGCGCAAACCCTGTCTCCTGCCTCCTCGCTACGCCAGCCTCCTCTGACCCCCTCCTCCACAGCAGCACCCACAGCTACAGGACTGAGCTCACCGCAGCCTGGGCTGTCCCCTTCTGACCTGGCAGGGTGAGGTGGGGCCCAAGGGCCTGGGTCTTCTCCCTCCCCATCCACAGTATCCCCCGCAGAACTGAGTGCAGGGCTGGGCGTGGCAGACCTGATCTTGGAAACTTCTGCTGGCTGATTGTCCAACTTCCCCTGGAGACAAGGTACCCACCTCTTAAAGCATGTGAATTCTTCCCTGTGTGACTCCTGGCCATTGGGAACTCCTGGCCATTGAGGCATCACGCGATCCCCCTTAAATCAAAACTGGATTTAGCGGCCACCAGTGATTCACCAGAAGCGGAACGATTTAGTAATTTTCTAAACTACTGCCTCCCATTCAATTCTCCTCATGCTGCCCTCACCCCCTCCCTGCCTACCTTGTGTAATATCAAGGCTTTTTGGGGAGGCAGGGAGGGTAGGACAGTGTCAGACCTCTTTTTGGAAAGCAGCGTTTTCTATTTTGACATCTTGGCAACTCTCCAGCAATAGCCCCTCTTGAAGCTACAGAAGAGGATCCAGTGAGACAGTATGGGAAAATTGCCCCCTCCTGTCTGGCTGGGGGGGTTGGGCTAGGCTCCTAGGCCTGAATGAGGACACGGGACAGCCCCCGCGCCCTTCACTCCCTTATGCGCCTGTATGCTAGGACTGGAGGAGGTCCTACAAGAGGGAGTGAGGTCACGTTTTCCCCAGCCCTGCCCTGCGGGAGAGGAGGGCGGCATCTCTCACTTCCAGAAAACGCTGGTGGTGCCATTTGTCCCAAGCTGCTGACCACACCCTTCAGGAGAACACTGGCAGGATAGGGGGCTCCACCTGGAGCCGACCTCAGGGTACTAGGTACCTGGCAGGGAAGTGGGCTTGGAGCCTTTCCTCACCCTGGGCACTGCCTGCTCCACTAGGCTGGCTGCCCCTGCAGCTCCCACTTGATTCTCCAAAACACACACACCCTCCTGCCCTGGACCCTCAAACGTCTCTAGTCTTTGCCTTGTTGGATCACAAAGCATGAACACTTGAGTTGGGGGGGGAGGGGTCTGAGAACAAGGGATCTGATGGCCTCATTTTGCACATGGGGAAACGGAAGCTCAGAGAGGCCAGGTAACATGTCCGAGGTTCTTTGGTGGGTCAGAGTGAAGCCAGGACTGGAGTGCAAGTCTTCAGGTTCCTGCCAAGACCCAGTCTGCCAGCCGCACCCAGCCTCTTCCTCCTCCCTTCTCTGCTGGACAAGAGGCCACCTTCTCCCTGAGCTCCAGCAAGGACTCAGAGAAGTGTCCGGGCAGCTGGAAGATATCTTCTGGGGGGAGCCTGACTTCTATTTCTTGCACCATCCCAGCCTCACCTCACCTCATCGGCTTGGAGGGAGTGTCCAGGTGGGCACTGTAAGTCCAGCAGGCCAGGACTCTAGGCTCCCTGTTGTTTTCTCCCGCCCTTGCCTAGATGCCCCCATGCCCTCTGGCCACCAGGTCTCCCTATCCTATGGGTCCCACTGCCTCTGCCCCTCCTCACGACGTTTTCCAGGGCCCTGCCTCTTCCTGAGAACCATCCTGGCTGCTGGACCCTGCTCCAGCTGGCTCTTGCTCCCTTCACACCTGCTGGATGCCATGGC
>SJYV01056219.1:408088-425279 GCA_006410875.1 Neotragus pygmaeus | reverse complement strand
TGCTTGGGGCTGGTATACGGGGATGATCCAGAGAGACGTTGTGGGGTGGGAGGTGGGAGGGGGACTCAGAATTGGAAGCTTGTGTACACCTGTGGTGGATTCATGTCGATATATGGCAAAGCCAATAGAGCATTGTAAAGTAAAATTTTAAAAAAAATCAAAAAAAAAAGAAAAGGCACAGAAATAAAAGCAAAGATATAAAGAAGTGATGGCAAGAATACACAGAGCTGTACAAAAAAAGTTATAATGACCTGGATAACCACGATGGTATGATCACTCACCTAGAGCCAGACATCCTGGAGTGTGAAGTGAAGGGGATCTTAGGAAGCATTACTATTAACAAAGTTAATGGAGGTGATGAAATTCCAGTTGAGCTCTTTGAAATCCTGAAAGGTGATGCTGTGAAGGTGCTGCACTCAATATGCCTGCAAATTTGGAAAATTCAACAGTGGCCACAGGACTGGAAAACATCAGTTTTTATTCTAGTTCCAAGAAGGGCAATGCCAAAGAATATTTAAACTATGGCACAATTGCTTACATGCTAGCAAAGTAATGCTAAAAATCCTTCAAGCTAGGCCTCAACAATACATGAACTGAGAACTTCCAGATGTACAAGCTCTATTTAGAAAAGACAGAGGAACCAGAGATCAAATTGTCAACATCTGTTGGATCATAGAAAAAGCAAGGGAATTCCAGAAAATCATCTACTTCTGCTCTCTTGACTATGTTAAAGACTTTGACTGTGTATCACAACAAACTCAAAAACTCTTAAAGAAATGGGATTACCAGATCACCATTTCTGCCTTCTGAGAAACACGTACTCATATCAAGAAGCAACAGTTAGAACTTGAAATGGAACAATAAATTGGTTCAAAATTGGGAAAGGAGTATGTCAAGGCTGTATATTGTCACCCTGCTTATTTAACATATATGCAGAGTGCACTATGCAAAATGCTTGGCTGGATGAAGCTCAAGCTGGAATTAAGATTTCTGGGAGATATATCAATAACCTCAGATATGCAGATGACATCACTCTAATGGCAGAAATTGAAGAGAAACTAAAGAGCCTCCTGATGAAGATGAAAGCGGAGAATGAAAAAGCTAGCCTAAAACTCAACATTCAAAAAACTAAGACCATGACATCCAGTCCCATCACTTCATGGCAAATAGATGGAGAATTAGTGGAAACAGTAGCTGACTTTATTTTGGGGGGGTGCCAAAATCACTGCAGATCGTGATTGCAGCCATGAAATTAAAAGATGCTTATTCCTTGGAAGAAAAATTATGACCAACCTAGATAGCATATTAAAAAGCAGAGATATTACTTTGCCAACAAAGGTCCGTCTAGTCAAGGCTATGGTTTTTTCCCCATCTATGATGTAACCATCATTTTCAACTAATAAAATTGAATTTTATGTACTGAATTGGCCAACTCGTTTCTAAACATCTTGCATTTAAGTCCCAGACAATATTTTAATTTTCTAATTTTCTAGTAACAGTCCAAAATGTGATTCTCTTAATTTGTCTTTTAGCAAACATAATTTCATTCTAGTCTTTTTTTTTCTTTTTTTCATTCTATTCTTAAACATCAGAAGGAAGAATTGCATGACAGAAAAATTGTGGTTTAGCAAAGTATGCTGATTATTAGATATCAATCAGCAGATTATTATTTTTTATCCTTTGAACCAATTATATCATTTCTGTGTTACCTTCATTTAGTGCAAACTTGCTTTGAAGTCATGTAGGTGAATTCCACAATGATGATTTATGATGTTTCTTTGACTTGTTTTGGGCATAGAACTGATAGAAAAGGTAATAGCTTGTTATATACATGGGAATATTTTAACTTATCTTCATTTAATTGACTTTTCTGTGTTATTTTTATGATGAGAAATATAGGCTGTGAATGAGTGAGTGTAAGAAAGGATGAATTCAACTGAACAATATTTGGAGGAGTTGGTTTGTACTTTAAAGAAAAAGCAATATCAGTTAATTCAAAGAGGGACATAGCTTTCTAAGAAAATGTAAGGGAAAATGTATCACTGTAAAAGAGCTGCAAAGTTTATGATGCAAGGAAAAAAATATTGTCATGAGTTTTATTTGGAGTTGAGCTGAAGGCTAAAGTTGGTATGATTATATACCAAGAAGTGACATGTAAGGATGATTTAACAAGGTGAAATAGAGGAAGGGTTGATTATGTGAGAGATAGTGAGTTGATAGACACTTAAAATTGTATATGCAGAAATAGTAAAATGCCACATTTGTACATTTCATCACATTTCCACATAATTTAAAAACTGAATGCAGTCAGGAGATTAGTCAGGGAAACATTAAAGATTATTCTCCTTATTTTAAATCAGGAAATAGTGAGTTTCATAGAGATTGAGACTTCCAGAACCCACTGCCTGAATTGTCAGAACTGAAATTAAAACCCTAGACTTTCAGGACTAATGCAATATTCTTTCCATCATATCCAACTGCCTCCTTGAAATAGTAAATCTCTTTCCCTTGTCTTCAAATTGTAGCGTCAGTGGGAGTCTGGACTCCTAGTCTTTTTATAATTTCTAGTGTGTGGAATAAGGTAGGAACTGATATGAAGAAAATCAAGGAAACTAATGGCCAGTTTTCTCAGCATGGCATACTGTAAACAATTTCTTAAAGTAGATAAATGTACATAGTTTATACACTTACTGAAAACTTTAAGAAAGAAAGAAAATAGCAAGCTTTTACAGCCTTAGCAATTTTTATTCCTTTCTACTTCTCTGCCTCATATGTTATTTTAGCTTGGAAATCAATAAAAAGGATTCTCTTTTAAATCCATTTATGTTCAGATTCAACTCTGAATTCAACAAGTGCTTCAAAAAGACAAACTAACCTAGTTTTCTAGACCCCATGAATTTGCTCTGCTGGATATAGATGCCATTTTAGATTCGTGTATGTCCTAAAGCTTATTTCTGAACATAGTTGCTTTTTTAATATAATCTCCATCTTTCTTCTCTTATCCTTGCTGACATTTCATTTCAATCAAGGTTGAGACCTCGTCTTCAATCTTTTTGAATCAACTTTTGATGGATCTAGGTGGTTTGTTAACAGGAGCAGCACCTATTAAGAACAGCAGTGTCTGTCAGTCTTTGATTTTTCCCTACAGGTCATTGTTTATCTTATTCCTGTCTATTTTAAAGATTTCAGTAAATTAAAAAAAAATATTTAAAAGCCAATTTGCCATTTTGAAAAGTGATAGTTTTCCTTTGTTGTTGTTGTTTCTGTTATATTCAAGGACACAGTTATATTTTGATGAAAGTTTTTCTGCTTTATTATCTTCTAACATCATCAGCAAAATGAAGAATGTTCACAGTGTGTAACCAATACACTGGAACTGTGTTAAAATTTTTAGAAGATACATTATTCTTTTTAAGTCCAATAATGAAAATTTTGATCAACAAGTACTTTTTTAGTAACTGTTTTTAAGAGAATTATGTTGAACAGAGTTCAATATTCTGTGCTGTCCCTGACAATATAGAGTAGATGAATTAATAAATTATAGAATTTTCCCCAGAAATGTATTAACTGAAGTTGTCATTTAATGACAGAATGCTATTTTTTGTGTTTTTAGAAGAAATAAAATCACTAATCTCAAGAATTTAAGAAAAAATTCCAGGGCCATTTTTCTATGGAAAATTAGTATACAAGAAAAAGATATAATCTTATACTAAGTGTGAGACTAGTTAAACATGAAGAATACATCTTAGATTAAAAGACCATAAGCGATGAACATGGCCTGGGGCTAATGAGTGTTTGCTTGGAAATTATAATTTAAAAGAGGATAAGAATACTAAAAAGGGAAAAATTTAGAGTTTTTGTTGATGGTAGTGGAAGAGTATATTTTGTTGTGTGGTAAAGACAAAACAGACTGGATTAGAGCAGGTGGTGTATCCTGAGCCATAATTTCAAAGAATACTCAGAGGTTTGTGGAATCTGATTAGTATGAAGGATGAGCAAGTATGACTTGCTCATTAGCCAACATAGGACCTGAATTTTTGCTATTTTTAATATAATTACTAAGCACTGAAATCCATAAAAGTACTGTAGCATCCAGAATAGGGAACTGAAAATTGTGAAATGGAACAAAACAAAATAATCAGAATTAGAGCTTCATATTTATATATTTTTTACATCTACCTTTATAATCATATAATACAGTTTGCTAAGAAATGTTCACAGCTTTGAATCAGCACAGCAGACAATTTAAAAATATTAATGATAAACAAGGAAATGATTAAATTTCAAATAATATAAAAAAACTTTCTTTCTTCACATATAAGATTATTTCAAGGAGCTTAAGTAAAGTCCACATTACTATAACCACATTATTGCATATGGGCTTCCTTGGTAGCTCAGCTGGTAAAGAATCCACCTGCAATGGATGCCTGTAGGAGACCCTGGTTTGATTCCTGGGTCAGGAGGTTTCCAGGGAGAAGTGATAGGCTACACATTCTAGTATTCTTGAGTTTCCCTTGTGGCTCTGGGAAAGAATCTGTAATGAGGGAGACCTGGGTTCTATCCCTGGTTGGGAAGATCACCTGGATGAGGGCATGGCAACCCATTCCAGTATTTTTGTCTGGAGAATCTCCATGGACAGAGGAGCCTGGCAAACTAAAGTCCACTGGAATCTCAAAGAATGGGACATAATTTGCATATTATGAAATTATGCAAATACAGAAATGTCATTAAAAAGAGATTAATGCTCAAATCTTATACTATTAATAATATATCAGCTGGAAAAAAGAAATAATCCTTCTTTAAGGCAGAAGATGGCAAATAGGAAAAACATCTCCATTTACCTAACTAAACATATAATACTATGTTTAAAAACTTTTTGATTTGTAATTCAATTCTGAAGACAGTGAAAATAAAATTTTAGAAGATTTAAACTGAACTTGAAATATCTTATCACTTCGTATGAAATATCCTATGACTTCCCATATTTTTGTAATAAACTTGTAAAAATTAAAGTTATAAAACAACTGATAGTTATTCATAATAGGAATAAATAGAAAGAACAATGAAAGGAGAACTCACCTTCATTTCTTAGTATGCACATACAAATATAGCACCCTGGGAAGTTGAAGCAGAAAATGAATTAATGAAGGAAACAGGGTTCAAATATTCCTCTACACATCAATGAAAAATTTTATATATTAAAATTATGGTTTATCAAGTCAGAAGGGAAAATAAATGACTATTGAACTATTTCACTGATACAATATGCTAGTACTTTGAAATTTATACTAAGAAAAATAGTACTTCCCATACTAAGTGACTAAGCAAATTCCAAACAATTGAAAATTCTAAACTTTAAACTTGGAACAACTAAAAAAAAAAAGTCACAAATATCTGTATACTATTGGAGTGAAGAACATATTCTTTACAAATTAGATATAGAAAGAAATATACTAATATTTTTCTTGATTCTTTTATATAGTATTTGTCTACAACTTGAAACTTTTAACATGAACAATGTTAAAATATATCAGACATCAATTTTGCAGTAGACAGATATTTTATGAAAGCATAGAAATATGAATATATGCTGCTAAGTCACTTCAATTGTGTCCGACTCTGTGCAACCCCATAGATGTAAACCCACCAGGTTCCCCTATCCCTGGAATTCTCAAGACAATAACACTGGAGTGGGTTGCCATTTCCTTCTCCAATGCATGAAAGTGAAAAGTGAAAGTGAAGTCTCTCAGTCGTGTCCAACCCTCAGCAACCCCATGGACTGCATGCAGCCTTCCAGATTCCTCCATCCATGGGATTTTCCAGGCAAGAGTACTGGAGTGGGGTGCCATTGCCTTCTCCTATGAATATATATAATTCATAAAAAGTTCTACAAACCAATATAATAATAATAATAGTTGTAATACTAATGATAAATTATAATACATTTCCAAAGGGTGATTTGCTAATATCTTTTTAAATTTTTCTTTGACTTTATTTTGAATTGGAGAATAATTGCTTTATAATGTTGTGTTGGTTTCTGCCATACACCAACATAAATTAGATATAAGTATATATATATATTCCCTCCCACTTGAGCCTCCTTCCTCTTCCAGCTTCTCCTTTCTACCCCTCTAGGTCATCACAGAGCACCAAGCTGAGCTCCCTGTGCTATACAGCAGGTTCCCATTAACTATATTATACACATGTGTATATATGTCAATGCTGCTCTCTCAGTTTGTCCCACTCTCTCCTTCCATCACTGCAAAACTTTGTTCTCTGTTTTTGCATCTACATTTCTGCCTTGCAAATAGGTTCATCAGTACCATTTTTCTAGATTCTACATATATGAATTAATATATGACATTTGTATTTCTCTTTCTGACTTTCTTCACTATGTATGACAAGCTCTATTTTTATCCACCTCACTTCAACTGACTCACATTTATCCCTTTTTATGGCTGAGTAATATTCCACTGTATAGATATACCACATTTTCTTTATCCATTCATTTGCAGATGGACATCTCAGTGGTAGAACATACACTTAGCATGCATGAGGTCCTGTACTCAATCTCCAGCACCTCCAGCTGGAACTTAACTTCTTGGGCTTCCCTGGTGGCTCAGACAGTAAAGAATCTACCTGCAATACAGGAGATCCAGGTTTGATTCTTGGGTTGGAAACATGCCCTGGAAAAGGAAATGGCAACCCACTCCAATATTCTTGCCTGGAAAATCCCATGGACAAAGGAGACTGACAGTCAACAGTTCATAGGGTTGCAAAGAGTTTGAAATGACTGAACAACTATCACTTTCACTTCTTTTACCACATCTTTTTTATACATTCATCTGTAGATGGACATCTAGATTGCTTCCACGTCCTGGCTATTGTAAACAGGGCTGCAGTGAACATTGGAATTCATGTATCATTTAGAATTATGATTTTCTCAGGTCTTATGGCCAGTAGTGGAATTGCTGGGTCATAAGGTAGTTTTATTCCTAGATTTTAAAGAATCTCCATACTAGTAGTATCAATTTGCCTTCTCACTAATAGAGTAAGGAGGTTCCCTTTCCTCCACATCTTTTCCAGCATTTATTGCTTGTAGNAAATTAACTAGTAAAATTTATCTATTCCAACTTGATTTACTTCATAAAATGGAGAATTATATAGATCCATACTTTTTAAGATTAGAGTTAACTGTGATAAAAATAGAATATCAAGAAGAGAGAAAATTATTAGGTGTTATCTCTTTATTTAGTTTTGTGTTTATACTATCAATATTAAAAGTCATTATATGAATTGGAGGATATAAATAACTTGATAAAATTGTGTTGTGTTTTGCTCTACATAGCAAGAACAGTGCAATGAAAAAACCTTCAGAAGATCATTCCAAATTAAATTACTCAAATTTGAGAGGAATAAAGGTAAACCTATTTTATTTACAGGTGACCATTTGCAAGTATTTAACACCTGGCTTTGAAAATTAAAGTTTACTTATAACAGCATGAAATTTCTTTAATAGATGAAAAAATTGAGTCAAATTGTTTCATTTTACCATTAAAAATTCAAAAAGTAAAGAAATAAACCAGCATAGCAACAAACTGAACTGAACCAAGATTTGACCACTTTGAATATAAACACAGTGAAACAATGATTGCATATAAATGCATACTTACATGATGGGTTGTTTGGAGTTTTTCTATCAATAAACTCATTAAAATTTAAAAGAAATTCGGTGTTGTTATCTGATATTTTAAGGTCATTGCAGTAATCTCTGAAAAACATATTTTAGGATATTAGGTGTTAAACTCAAAACTTTAAAAAAATGTTCATAGCAATCATAGGTAGTGGAAACAATTTTTTTATTTTTAGTTTTATTTTTTTAGTTAGTGCATGATTTTGTAAGCTGTTGAATTGTTATCTCCATCTCATCTCTATAATAGAACAATATTTTTTCATTAAGTGCTAAAGGTTATAGACAATATATATTAAGCTTTTGACCTCTGGATCAAAAGGTGCTCAGTAAAAATTAAGTGTGTTATTCCTGTGGGTTTGGTGGTTAAGGCACTAAGCCATGTCTGACTCGCAATGCCAGGGACTGTACCCCTCCAGGCTCCTCTGTCCATGGGATTCTCCAGTCAAGAATACTGGAGTGGGTTGCCACTTCCTTCTCCAGGGGATCTTCCCAACCCAAGAATCGAATCCAGGTCTCCTGCACTGCAGGCAGATTCTTTACTGATTGAACTATTATTGAATGTTGTAGGTTAGTAATTTACATTTAGAAATCAACATTGAGAAATTTAAAAATTAATATCAAGAAATTAAAAAGAATTTATTAAATATCTCAATAAACATATCACATGATAGCACTTTTATGAGAAATTATTGAATTTTCGGAAAATAATCTAGAAAAAACAAGTGTCATTGATGTGCTTATTTGCAAATTTCTGTTACTCCTGACTTAATAGATGACAAATGTGCCTCTGCATTCAATTGACTGCAAGATTGTTTTGGCACATGAAAAACATCAGTCCTCATAAAAATAATCAGTTGGAAAAGAGAGAATTATTTTAATTGTTTTCTCAGATAACATCACTCTGCTTTAAAATAACACTAAAACTTGATTATTTGTAATTTCTTGCTTTGGAATTTGTGACACAGAATCTGAAACAATACCAATGAACTTCTCTACCCTGTTATATTAAAATTCAATGCACCACCTTACATTTTGAGTGACTTTCACCCACCTATGATTTTCTCACATCATAAATTGGTTATTTGGAAAATGTGAATAATGTAGGTCCTTCAAACAATGATGCATTTCATTATACTATATTGAAAATTCACATTCATAAATTCTATCACTGATCTCATTAGATAAGTCTATAACTACTGCAAAGCAGTTCTGCTTGTAGTAATAAATATAACTTTCCTAAAATTCTAACTTGTTTTAAAGTTCAGATTTTGTCATTGAAAACAATTACTTTCAGTCGTATTCTTCAAAGTAAAAGGCTCACTTAATGGATTTTTGAGAAAATCCCTGCCATCCCAAGTCTGAATAATCATACTTCATCTGTCATTCCTTCTTTCTAATAAAACATTTCTTGAAAAAAATCAAGACACTCCTATTTAGCTCTCAATTCAAACAATCACACAAGTGCTTTTTTTTTTTTTTTGGAGACAGCCAAGTTATTCTAGTATACAGTAAATTTCCATTTTCTTTATTCAGAGTATTAAAGTGACACTGGCTTCTTCCCCAATGTGGGTGTCTTGCATTGAAGATTAAGTGACTACAGTACACTTTAGTACAACTGCCTTGATTCTCAATGCGGTAACAGCTCACCATTGCTTTTGTACTGTCACAGTACTGCAAATATCAATATGATGAAAAAGACAGATGCCATTTAACACTGTTAGGAAAATAGCTTTGTCCTTGTGAATTCTTGGAAGGAATGTTTGGAAAACATTGTTTGGGCTTCATACTTTGAAAACTGCTGTCCTAAGCACTTTGAAAACGCAGAATAAATGTAAGGTCCCATGAATATAAGAAGACTGCAATCATAATAACTAGGTTAATACAACTAACAGGCTAAACAATCAAATATTCAAGACAAAAATGCAGTTAAAAAGTAAACATTTTCAGATGCAAGCCCATGATTTAAAACACAAAGCCTCAGGGATCAGAGAGCAATAGAATGTCATAACTTCTTGGTTCACTAAAAATTTTAGTTTGGAAGCAAGTTTTAAAAAGTTTTCGTAATTAATACTCAGTTTTTGACAGAGCTAAAATCGACTTCTTCCCACAGTGTTATGCTTTTTTGGAAATAACACTAGCCTGCAAGTCAAAAGGCCAATATATTGAAGTAGCATCTCACAGAATTAGAAGCTGATGGCAAGATTTTAGAAGGATTAAGTAAAATGTTGTAGGAAGACTAAATAAAATAATTATTAACAAAAATCATTCAAAGTTTAATATTTCAATGGTGAGGAAACTGAGATATAAAGATGTAAAATGATTTATCCAAAGCCACCTAACTGGCAAATGGTCAAGCCCAGAGGTGAAGCCAGTCTTCAGATCCCAAATTAGTGTTTTAACACAATACACAATGTGCTTTAAACTTTTACCTCATGAGCTTTCCTTTACAGTAATCNCATGGACTGCATGCAGCCTTCCAGATTCCTCCATCCATGGGATTTTCCAGGCAAGAGTACTGGAGTGGGGTGCCATTGCCTTCTCCTATGAATATATATAATTCATAAAAAGTTCTACAAACCAATATAATAATAATAATAGTTGTAATACTAATGATAAATTATAATACATTTCCAAAGGGTGATTTGCTAATATCTTTTTAAATTTTTCTTTGACTTTATTTTGAATTGGAGAATAATTGCTTTATAATGTTGTGTTGGTTTCTGCCATACACCAACATAAATTAGATATAAGTATATATATATATTCCCTCCCACTTGAGCCTCCTTCCTCTTCCAGCTTCTCCTTTCTACCCCTCTAGGTCATCACAGAGCACCAAGCTGAGCTCCCTGTGCTATACAGCAGGTTCCCATTAACTATATTATACACATGTGTATATATGTCAATGCTGCTCTCTCAGTTTGTCCCACTCTCTCCTTCCATCACTGCAAAACTTTGTTCTCTGTTTTTGCATCTACATTTCTGCCTTGCAAATAGGTTCATCAGTACCATTTTTCTAGATTCTACATATATGAATTAATATATGACATTTGTATTTCTCTTTCTGACTTTCTTCACTATGTATGACAAGCTCTATTTTTATCCACCTCACTTCAACTGACTCACATTTATCCCTTTTTATGGCTGAGTAATATTCCACTGTATAGATATACCACATTTTCTTTATCCATTCATTTGCAGATGGACATCTCAGTGGTAGAACATACACTTAGCATGCATGAGGTCCTGTACTCAATCTCCAGCACCTCCAGCTGGAACTTAACTTCTTGGGCTTCCCTGGTGGCTCAGACAGTAAAGAATCTACCTGCAATACAGGAGATCCAGGTTTGATTCTTGGGTTGGAAACATGCCCTGGAAAAGGAAATGGCAACCCACTCCAATATTCTTGCCTGGAAAATCCCATGGACAAAGGAGACTGACAGTCAACAGTTCATAGGGTTGCAAAGAGTTTGAAATGACTGAACAACTATCACTTTCACTTCTTTTACCACATCTTTTTTATACATTCATCTGTAGATGGACATCTAGATTGCTTCCACGTCCTGGCTATTGTAAACAGGGCTGCAGTGAACATTGGAATTCATGTATCATTTAGAATTATGATTTTCTCAGGTCTTATGGCCAGTAGTGGAATTGCTGGGTCATAAGGTAGTTTTATTCCTAGATTTTAAAGAATCTCCATACTAGTAGTATCAATTTGCCTTCTCACTAATAGAGTAAGGAGGTTCCCTTTCCTCCACATCTTTTCCAGCATTTATTGCTTGTAGATTTTTTGATGATGACCATTCTGACTGATGTGATGTGATACCTCATTGTAGATTTGATTTGTATTTCTCTAATAATGAATGATGTTGAGCATCTTTTTGTATTTGTTATTCATACATATGTCTTCTTTGGATAAATGTCTGGTTAGATGTTCTGTCCAATTTTTGATTGGATTGCCTGTTTTTCTGATATTGGGCTGCATGAGCTCCTTGTATATTTTGGAGATTAATCCTTTGTTAGTTGCTTTATTTTCTCTCATTCTAAGGTTGTCTTTTCATCTTGTTTGTAGATTCCTTTTCTGAAAGTTCAATTAGGTCTCATTTGTTTACTTCTGTTTTTATTTCTATTATTCTGGGAGGTGGTTCATAGATAAAATACTATTGAAAAGAATCTCATGACATATTAAAAGGATCAATCATACACAATGATCAAGTGGAGTTTCTCTTAGGGATGCAAGAATTCTTCAATATGTGCAAATTAATAGATGTGATATACCATTATAAGAAATTAAAGATAAAAATGCCATCTCAATAGATGAAGAAAAACCTGTTGAGAAAATACAATACCCATATTATTTAAAAACCCTCCAGAAAATTGGCATAGAAGGAAACTACCTCAACACAATAAAGGCAATATATGACAAAACCATAGCAAGCATTATTCTCAATGATGAAAACAGAAACCATTTCCTCTAAGATCAGGAACAAGACAAGGGAGCCCACTCTCACCACTATTATTCAACATTATTTTGTCAATCCTAGCCATAACCATAAGAGAAGAAAAATAAATAAAAAGAATCCAGATTTGAAAAGAAAATGTAAAGCTTTCAGTTTGCAAGTTATATGATACTACACACTGAAAACCAGAGTACATCATGAGAAAAGCTGGACTGGAAGAAACACAAGCTGGAATCAAGATTGTCGAGAGAAATATCAATAACCTCAGATATGCAGATGACACCACCCTTATGGCAGAAAGTGAAGAAGAACTAAAGAGCCTCTTGATGAAAGTGAAAGAGTAAAATGAAAAAGTTGACTTAAAGCTCAACATACAGAAAACAAAGATCATGACATCCGGTCCTATCACTTCATGGGAAATAGATGGGGAAATGGTGGAAACAGTGTCAGACTTTATATTTTTGGGCTCCAAAATCACTGCAGATGGTGACTGCAGCCATGAAATTAAAAGACACTTAGTCCTTGGAAGAAAAGTTATGACCAACCTAGATAGTATATTCAAAAGCAGAGACATTACTCTGCCGACTAAGGTCCGTCTAGTCAAGGCTATGGTTTTTCGTGTGGTCATGTATGGATGTGAGAGTTGGACTGTGAAGTATGCCGAGCACTGAAGAACTGATGCTTTTGAACTGTGGTGTTGGAGAAGACTCTTGAGAGTCCCTTGGACTGCAAGGAGATCCAACCAGTCCATTCTAAAGAAAATCAGCCCTGGGATTTCTTTGGAAGGAATGATGCTGAAGCAGAAACTCCAGTACTTTGGCCACCTCATGCGAAGAGTTGACTCATTGGAAAAGACTCTGATTCTAGGAAGGATTGGGGGCAGAAGGAGAAGGGGCCAACCGAGGATGAGATGGCTGGATGGCATCATGGACTTGATGAACATGAGTCTGCGTGAACTCCAGGAGATGGTTATGGACAGAGAGGCCTGGCATGCTGCAATTCATGGTGGTCGCAAAAATCACTGCAGAGATCATTCTGTCATTTTTGAGATTGCATCCAAGTACTATATTTTGGACTCTTTCGTTGAACGTGATGGCTACTCCATTTCTTCTGAGGCATTCCTGCCCACAGTAGTAGATATAATGGTCATCTGAGTTAAATTCACCCATTCCAGTCCATTTTAGTTCCCTGATTCCTAGAATGTTGACATTCACTTTTGCCATCTCCTGTTTGACCACTTCCAATTTGCTTTGATTCATGGGCCTAACATTCCAGGTTTCTATGCAATATTGCTCTTTACAGCATCAGACCTTGCTTCTATCACCAGTCACATCCACAACTGGGTATTGTTTTTGCTTTGCCTCCATCCCTTCCTTCTTTCTGGAGTTATTTCTCTACTGATCTCCAATAGCATATTGGGCACCTACCGACCTGAGGAGTTCCTCTTTCAGTATCCTATCAATTTGCCTTTTCATACTGTTCATGGGGTTCTCAAGGCAAGAATACTGAAGTACTTTCCCATTCCCTTCTCCAGTGGGCCACATTCTGTTAGACCTCTCCACCATGACCCCACATCCTGGGTGGCCCCACATGGCATGGCTTAATTTAATTGAGTTAGAGAAGATTGTGTTCTGTGTGATCAGATTGACTGGTTTTCTGTTTTTATGGTTTCAGTGTGTCTGCCCTCTGATGCCCTCTCACAACGCCTACCATCTTACTTGGGTTTCTCTCACCTTGGACATGGGGTATCTCCTCACAGCCCCCTCTACTGACTTTGAACATGGAGTGCTCCTCTTGGCTCTCTTGCACCTGTGCAGCCACTTCTCCTTGGATGGCGTCACTTCCTAATGAGTAAGGTCACTCCATTTCCATACCTTGACTCCTAGACTTAGGTATTCTGGTTATGGGAGAAACAATTCCACATACTGGTCACAAATCAGAACATATTATAATTTGAACACTCAATAGATATTATTGGAAAGTTTGAGCCATAATTGAATTTTTAATAGCCATTTTAGTTTTCTTTTAGATCAGCTGTAGGATAACAGACTTCATAACAAGATGGCTCAGATAGTAAAGAAACCACCTGCAGTGTGAGAGACCTGGGTTCAATCGCTGGGTTGAGAAGATCCCTTGGAGGGGGCCATGGCAACCCAGTTTAGTATTTTTGCTTGGAGAATCCCCATGGACAAAGGAGCCTGGTGGTCTATATTCCATGGGGTTGCAAAGAGTCGGACATGGCTGAGTGACTAAGCACAGCCCAAATAAAATCTAAATTATTATTAATTCAGTTATTAGTTTAGATCATTGTTATTGCTGTTCAGTCTCTAAGTCATGTCTGACTCTTTGTGACTCCATGAACTACAGCACATCAGGTTCCCCTGTCCTTCACTGTCTCCCTGAATTTACTCAGTTCATGTTCATTGAGTTGGTGATGTTATCTAACCATCTCATCCTCTGCCACCCCTTTCTTCTGTTGCCTTTAATCTTTCGCAGCATTAGGGTCTTTTCCAGTGTGTCAGCTCTTCACATCGGATGGCCAAAGTATTAGACCTTCCACTTCAGCATCAGTCTTTCCAATGAATATTCATGGTTGATCTCCCTTAAGAGTGACTTCTTTGATTTCCTTTCTGTCCAAGATTCTTAAGAGTCTTCTCCAGGACCAGAGTTTGAATGCATCAATTCTTCAGCATGCAGTCTTCTTTATGATCCAACTCTCAAATCTGTATAAACAATTGTTTTCCTTTACTTCCAGTGTCCCGAATAGTTTAGCATAAGATATGTTAACAATGGGTAGCTCTATATTTCAATATTTAAATTCGAAGATATCAAAAGAAAGTTGTCACTAAGCTATGACATATTTAAACAATTACACGGGGAGACACATGACCTAAAGGGCTTAGTGTTTCCTAATTTGGATTGCCTGTTGGCTGCTTGCCATCACCATTGTCTCCTAAGCCTGACACTGGAGATTGCTGGGAAGTTGGTGATGACATCTCCCAGAACACATTTTCCTCTATAATTCTAAGGCAGACTTTGAGGTACGTGATTAGAATAGTGAAGATCGAAGGGAATAAGTCATTTTCTTTTAGTGAATTGTAGAAAGATTCTTGGGTAGATGTCGGATTCATTATGGCTTCCCAGTAAGTTCCTGAGAACTAACCATCTCATGACTTAGAATGAAATAAACGATGATATTGAAACATATGATTGGCAATTCTGAGATTTCACCTCTTTCCTGCAAGTCTGTGAGGCGAATCCATCAAATGCTGTGCAGGCCCAGTCCTGCAATATATATTTCCCTGACCTTCCGTGGCAGTTTCCCTGAGTCTTGGCAATGACTTAATTGCTTCTTTGCATTTTGAATTCCAACTCTTCCTGTTAGCCTTTAATTTCTACGCTAAAAAGTTTATTGCTAAATTACACAAGGCGTTTATAGGTAGTTATATAAGATAGTTTATGGTTTTTTGTTTTGTTTCTTTGTTTTTGTATTATTTTCCCTGACTAATACTGATTCAAAATTCTGTTCTAAAAGATGTCTGGGCATGCCAGTTACTATAGAGCTGACTAAGATGAGCTCATCATCATTCTAAGATGATGAGCACGTACAGATCCTACCAGCTCAGTCGGTATATTTGAATGTATGCTAGGTGATTGCTAAAAGTAATTAAAAATTTCAAAAAAAAATTAAAAAACAAACAGATCATTCTGATTCTGGTAATTATAGTATCTTATCTATTTTCTGGAGACTTCTTTGCAAAATGCTGTTTCAAAATATATGAATATTTGTGGTTGAGTCAAAGAAAGTTATCTGTTTAGATAAGGTGGAATGAGATATTTGTTTTTTAAGTGTCTTCTTTGAATGGAGAACTCATGATTTATGTTGATAAACCGAAGTGTCTATTCACTAAGAACCTTTCCTCAAATTTGTTGAGTAATTTTGGAGCTAAAAAGAAAAATAAATGGTTCACTAAGGCAAATCATATAACTCTTTGCCTCTCACTTTATATGTTTGTAAAATCAGGGTAAAAATAGCCCCTAATGTGTGAATTGAATGACAAAAATATGTAAAGATAGATTACACAATGCTTGTAAACATGTAATACATTTTAGCTTACTGGGAGAAGCAGGATTACAGGGACATCTTGTCTCATGCCTGCTACTGTTTTGTGGGAAAGTTAACATTTGGATGCTTTAATGATGTTACTAAGCCATCTAGAAAAACAAACAAACAAACAAACTTGAGTTTGTATTGACTTTCCGAGAGTTAAGAATGTCTCCAAATTCAGTTCTTTAGCATGAATTATGGAAATAAACACTCCTTATGGATCTCCTAATGCTTTTCTTTGCTCATTCTGTGCCAGCCAGGGCCAAAGTTCCTGGAATGCTACAGTTGTCAATGATCCTCTCCTAACATAATTGGTTTCTATCTCAATTGAATTAAACATTTGTGTTGCTGACAGTAATTCAAAGAACCGAATTGTTTCGTCTTTGAGAAAGAGCAGAAGACACGAAATAATCCTCAAAATAAACAATGTGGGCTTTCTTGATAAGTACAGCTACTTGCCTGTAGAATAATAATAGTTAAGAAAAATATTTTAAAGATCCACTTGTTTCTAAGAATTTTCTAAGATGAAATGACATCTACTTTATTTAGAAATAAAAATTCACACTGAATTAACTAAAATTATATTTCAGCAAATACCAATACCAACAATAACTCCATACAAATATAGAGAAATCAAGAATACATTTTGATAATCATAGTATAGACTACAATTAAGATTGCATTAGCTGCTGAGCTCACTGTTATGTATGCTTGCTCATATAAAAAACTCACCTAGCCTTGTCCAGTTTTAAAAATAAATGGCAAATACATATATATATTTTGCTAACTTTTTAAGATTACAAATCAGTTCAGTTCAGTCACTCAGTCGTGTCTGACTCTTTGCGATCCCAAGAATCACAGCACGTCAGGCCTCCCTGTCCATCACCAACTCCCGGTGTTCACTCACACTCACGTCCATCGAGTCAGTGA
>SJYV01056219.1:388827-401107 GCA_006410875.1 Neotragus pygmaeus | reverse complement strand
CCAAGGTATTTTTTTTTTTTTTTTTGACTGCCTCGGGTCTTAGTTGTGTCACACGGAATCTTTAATTATGGTGTGTGGGCTCCTCTCTAGTTGTGGCATGTGGCTCCAGAGCACACAGGTTCAGTAGTTGCAGCAAGCGGCCTTATTGCCCCCATGGCACATGAGATCTTAGTTTCCCAGCCAGGGATCAAATCCACATCCCGTGCACTGGAAGGTGGATCCTTAACCCCTGGACCGACAGGGAAGTCCCGTGATTACCTTTTTCACCTCTGAATCCCTACGACTTAATCATTTAATAAATATTTATGGGATACAGGAACAGAGTGGACAGGGAAACTTAAGTACTATTTATGTGTGATGGCCCCTCTGCAATTGCTCACCTTCGGCTCAGACTTCACTTCTGTTCTCTAGACTCCCAAACCCGGCAGTCTGTCATACCTTGACTTAGTCGTCTCAGAGACCCGTCAACCCGGACAAGCCTGAGACTGAACTCATGTTGCTCCTTTTAAACCAAACCCTTCCCCAAGACTTCTGTATCTTAGCAGGTGCTCCTCCATTCACCTCTTGCTGCAGCCAAAAACCCGTATGCTATCCTTGACTCCTCCCTCTCCCATGATTTCCAAATCCATTTTTTATCCTTTTGTTTCTGTCTCCAAACAACCTTCCTCATCTCCAGTGTCACTCCCTTAATTCAGCCCTGCCCTGTGGAAGATGTTAAAAAACAAAATGAAAAATTGTGTTGTTTTTAAGGTTTTTAATAAAGGGGTGGGGTCAGAAATCATTTTTTCAAAAAATCAAAATGTTTTCTTCCATAGATGAGAACAGGAAAACAGTTGTCATAACTAGTGAAAATCTGCACTGGGTATTTTATAGCTTTAAAAAATTCACCAGGGGATTATGCTGGCAGTCCAGTGGTTAAGGCTCCAAGATTCCACTGCAGGGATTATGGGTTCGATCCTTGGTCGGAGAACTAGATTCCATATGCCGAATACGGCAACCAAAAAAAAATCACCAAAAAATTTGAGTGAGGTCTGTAGACTAATTGATGCTTTTGAACTGCAGTGTTGGAGAAGACTCTTGAGAGTCCCTTGGACTGCAAGAAGATTAAACCAGTCAATCCTAAAGGAAATCAGTCCTGAATATTCATCGGAAGGACTGATGCTGAAGCTGAAACTCCAATACTTTGGCCACTTGATGAAAAGAACTGACTCATTAGAAAAGACCCTGATGCTAGGGAAGATTGAAGGCAGGAAGAGAAGGGGATGACAGAGGATGAGATGGTTGGATGGCACCACCAACTGGATGGATATGAGTTTGAGCAAGCTCTGGGACTTGGTGATGGACAGGGAAGCCTGGAGTGGTGCAGCCTATGGGGTCGCAAAGAGTCGGATATGACTGAGTGACTGAACTGACTGCAGACTAATTAATTGTGTCAATGTTAATTCCCTGGTTTGTGTAATGTAAGATGATACCATCCAGAGAAACTGGGTGATGGGTACATGGGATCTCTTTTTACTATTTTTGTAATTTTTTATATGCCTATACCTATTTTAAAATAAAAGGGTTTAAGAATCATCTAGAAAAAGATGCATAGTAAGCTTTATTGGTGTTTCACTTACATGAACTAACATAATTTTTTTTTGTAAAACACTAAAAAACTTACCACTTAAACCATTTTAAAGTACAATAGATCAATGACATTTAGGACATTCACACCATAATGCAGCCATCAGTTCAGTTCAGTTCAGTTCAGTCACTCAGTCGTGTCCGACTCTTTGCGACCCCATGAACTGCAGNTTATTGTCAAACTTTGTCGCCTTAACTTCACATTTCTGATACATTTTGCAGGATGATCTTCAGTTCAGTTCAGTTCAGTTGCTCAGTCGTTTCTGACTCTTTGCAACCTCATGAATCACAGCATGCCAGGCCTCCCTGTCCATCACCAACTCCCAGAGTTCACTCAGACTCACATCCATCGAGTCCGTGATGCCATCCAGCCATCTCATCCTCTGTTGTCCCCTTCTCCTCCTGCCCCCAATCCCTCCCAGCATCAGAATCTTTTCCAATGAGTCAACTCTTCGCATGAAGTGGCCAAAGTACTGGAGTTTCAGCTTTAGCATCATTCCTTCCAAAGAAATCTCCTTCAGAATGGACTGACTGGATCCCCTTGTAGTCCAAGGGACTCTCAAGAGTCTTCTCCAACACCACAGTTCAAATGCATCAATTCTTCAGCGCTCAGCCTTCTTCACAGTCCAACTCTCACATCCATACATGACTACTGGAAACACCATAGCCTTGACTAGACGGACCTTAGTCGGCAAAGTAATATCTCAGTTATTTGAGTAACTGAATTTGAAAAAAACGTCTCCAGAGCAGGTAATAACTTCCCTGGTGGCTCAGTGGTAAAGAGTCTGCCTGCAATGGGGGAAACCTGGATTTGATCCCTGAGTCAGGGAGATCCCCTAAAGAAGGAAATGGCAACCCACTCCAGTATTCTTGCCTAGGAAATCCCAAGAGAAAAGGAGCCTGGCGGTGCTACAGTCCATGGGGTTACAAAAGGATTGGACATGACTGAGCAATTAAACAATTGTAGCTAGGAACTCATCCTGGGTATAATTGCCATCAGTTTCCATAATTGTTTATATCATTCAAGATACCAGATTGTTGAAACTCAGTTCTTAATATATTGTACCCTTGACTTGAATCTCAAATTTGTATTTCAAAATATGGGCTTTTGTTTACCCGGATATGATAATAGTGCCTGCCATCATCATCAGACAGACCTGGTGCTCTACTGCTGGGTTAATACACAACAGGGCAATTGTTGGCATTGCTTCACTGGCACTGTATGATGTGGCCAAGAAGACAAGTTTTCAGAATAAGAAGTCCATATTGGTGGTTAAGAAACTCAGGTTATTAGTACTTCTGTCTCAAAATACCAGTTCTTTAGCATATGGCACTCAAATGAGACATCTCTATATGAATCTGAATGTGAAGATATGCTCTGTTCTATGTGCTAAATGCCATTAAGCATAAATAACTTTTTGAGAAGCTACCTAATGTATAAGCTTTTTAATGCTGTTATTAGCTAAAATAAAATGTCACTTAACTTTTTCAGAGATGAATGAATGGACAGCCTGGTCAAATTCAAAGCTTTTTATATTCTATCAATAGGCAAAGTATAATGGAAGCCTGTCTAGATGGATAGTATGCAATTTCTACACAGTTCTCTGTAGTAAATACATCACTGAATACAGGTCAGGAATCTTGCTCCAATACATAGAGGTTTTTTTTTTTTTTTTTAACTAAAAATGTAATAGTGCATATGCTAGTTTCAGTGCCTAAATAAATATTAATCATTCAAAGTGTACTTTTCCCTAAAAAAAACATTATATAACTCAATAATGTTTAAGAAGGCAACCCATGTCAGTGACTGTTCAAATATACCCGATCTGGGGCTTTTGCACATTTTGCCTCTGCATTTTTTCAAATAAATCACTTGTCTCGCTCCCTTTCCTCTCAGGGGCCACTGCTGATCCTACTGGAAAAATCTAAAGCTTATGGATACTCCCATGTAGGAGGTAGAACATTCAGACCTTGAGAACTACAGGGGGACTTTGCACTCTGTGGCTTCATAGCCCTTTCATATACTGGCCCAATCTTACTGAATCTTGTTTTCATTTCTTCTCAATGTCCAGGGCTCCACTAAATAGAACTTTTTATTCTAACCACTCTCACCACTTTCTCATTGGTTATGTACTGAATATTGACATCCTCCCCAAATTCAGAATTCATATGTTGAAATCCTATTTTTTTCATTTTATAAAATGAATGTAATGAAGTACATTTCTGTGAAGAACACTTTGTTAAATTATTATTTTCCTTGTTCTTACTCTTAAATGGGGAATTAGTAGACTTTTGTGTATCGTTGGTTATATATTACTAAATTTGTTTTTAGAAAAATGTTTACAAGTTGCACTTAAACTCTAAGATTAACATTTTAAAATTCTTTGGTAGTTTGCTATTTGAAACTTTTTTTGTATAGTTTCTCATTTTAATTTTCTGTAATTGTAAATAAATTCTAATAAACTTTTGGGGGCATGCTTTTATTAAAAATTTAATTGCAATTACATTGAACATAAAAACAAGTTTAAAATAATTGACATATTTATCATAATACCCATTTACTTAAGTTCTCAATTATCAAAGATTATGCTCTTATCCCTGGAAGTGTCTACAAAGATGTGACTAGTGTGTATACTGCATATTTTTATCCATGAACATGATCTCTTTCTACTTCTGGAAATTACTCAGGATATCTTACATAAATACTTCCAACAAGAATGAAATAAATTATGTTAAAAGTAGGAGCTGTAAGAGCTATTGTTTCATGTTTTTTTTTTTTTTTTACTTTATTTTACTTTACAATACTCTATTGGCTTTGCCATACATCAACATGAATCCACCACAGGTGTACACGAATCATTTGTATGATGCTTCACATGTCTTTATGAACATTTTTAAACAAGGCAGCATAAGTAGAATCATTAAAGATTCAGGTCCTATGTTATTTGGGTGAATTTTAAACCCACCCCTACTATTCAATGTTCATAATTTGTGGCAAAATATTTAAAATACCTAAGTTTTTTTTCCAGTGACTCAGCAGTGAAGAATCCACCTGCAATGCAGGAGATACCAAAGACTGAAAGTTCGATCCCTGGGTTGGGAAGATCCTCTGGAAGAGGGCATGGCAACCCACTCTGCGTTTCTGCCTAGAAAATACCATGGACAAGAATCCTAGTGGGCTTAAGTCAGTCTATGGGGTAGCAAAGAATCGGACAAGACTGAAGCAAGTAAGTATGCAGCACACACTGATTTATTACATGAGAATAAGACTGTAATAAAGACATCTTAAATCTTGCAAAGGAAATTAAATGAAATAATGTAAAATGTTGAGAGAATGAATAATCAATAGAGTTTGTCTATTAATATTATTATCGGTTTATTTCTCTAAATATTTCCCTGTCTCTGCATTTTCTACAGGAAGATGACCCCCTTATCTTTTCTTTTCAGATACCATCACTTAACCCACTTGGCAATTACATAGCTGTTTACTCCTTGAAGTGAAGTTAAGCTAACTTCAGATTTTTTTTTTTTTTTAACTTCCTGACTCAGTCACAGGGCTATGCTTTGTACAAAACAAATAAAGTACAGACATTTTCTGGAGAGGGATTACAATTTATACTTTTTTTTTTTCTGAAAATGCATAGAGGAAGCTATAAGGAACATAATTTAAAATATCCAGAAGATTGAAATATATTAGTTTTAAGAAAAGACCTAAGTATCGTTGTGGCTGAGGCCAGAATTTTGTTGTTGTTGTTTTGATTGCTGCAGCACAGCAACAGGTTTCTTAAAACTGCTTCCTAGTTATGATGACAATGGAAAAATCAATATACCAAGACTCTTCAGTGGTGGAAAAATGAGAGTTGTTTTATTAATGAACTGAAATAATGGATAGGTCTTTTCAAAAGAAATTTTAGGGCTAAACTCTTTAATATAGATCTCTTGATTTAATGCCACTGACCTAGTCTTATTTCTTTTACCTTGAGAGGTGACCTTCCCCACTGGTGGTTGTTGTTGTTCAGTCTCTAAGTCATTTATGACTCTTTGCAACCCCATGGACTGCAGCACACCAGGCTTCCCTGCTCCGCTGGCCCACATGCCAAACCAGAAAGCTTTCTTGAAGCTCAGAGAGAGTAACCAAAAATAAATCACACACATACACAAAAATAAAAATACACAATATAGATTAACCATATTTCAAATACATATTTGCCATCAAATGTAGTATACTGTGATATGGGCAATTCAGATTGAGCCTTTGCTTCCTGAGCCCAGTTATAATCACTCTCTTCAAATTATTTGAGCCTCTCAAATTGGAAGCCATAATTGAATAATCTATTTGAGCTGTAAATAAATTTGTGAACAACAAAAAAAGAAAAATCAATATAAGTAATTCTAAAAGAACCATGGAACACGTAGTTCAAGTACTTAGTTCCTGGCTGATATAACTTAGTTCAGAGTACTTTTGTCCTGTTTTCCATGTAGTTTCCAACATTTTTTGGTTGAAATTATTTCTAGATATTTTATATGTATTTTTTAAGTGCCAGTGAGACTATAATACATAAAGGGATGCTCTTGCTCTTGAGAAACTCACAATCTAGTAGAGAAGTTGAAACTGTGATGAGGTCATCCCAACACAATACCTTAAAAGCTGTCAAAGTTAATAACTCTGCATGTGGTTCACAAAGTAGGGAACAGCGTCTGCCCTGTGGTGCAAACGATAAGCTTTCACAGAGGAGGTACCAACTGAGCTAGTTCTTCAAAGATGAGTAAGAGCCTTTTAGGGAGATAAAAAAGTAGTCTTTTGGGAATATTTCAATCTTCTTGAAAAATACCCATTATATTTTCCTTGAAACATATAAGAATTATATGAAGTCTGTGATATGACACAGATAATAGTTAGAAAATTTGGCATGTGTTGAAAATAAACAAGCTTAAGGTGTTGTATAGTTTAATTACATGTAATCAAAACAAACCTATGAAAAGATTTCAAGTGGATATAATCTTTAGATCCTTGATATTAGCTAATATATTAAAATATTTTATTGAAATAAAATATAGAAATATGCATATATCATTCTACAATGTGATAAAATTTCAGTAACAGTACACCTGCATAACCAGCACTCAGATCAAGAAACAGAAAATTGTCAACATTTCTGAAACACATCAAGAATGCTTCTCATTATATCTTGAAGTCACTACGCAATTCCCCAAAGGTACTGTTATCCAGGATTCTAACAGGTTGGTTCATATTTATTTTTTCACTTGATATAAAGGAAATCAGATAAGAATATATATATATATATATATTCTTTGAGATTTCTTTAGTTCAGCACTTGGTTTGAAATTGATACATATTATTAAGTATAGCAAATGAATGATTTATTCTCATTGTTGTATAGTATTTCACTCTATAATTTATTCATCATTTCTGCTTTCAATGGGGATTTATGTAGTTTTAAGCTTGGGGCTGTTATGAATACTGCTCCTATAAATATTTAGTTCTTTCTTTTTAAATTGACATATGAATATATTTCTGTTGAAAATATATTTAGATGTGACTTGCCACATCATTGGATATGCTTATGGTTACAATAATTTGACCTCGTACTTCAGGTTTAAGCTTGATTTGTGGAAATTATATAGTTGGAGCTTGCGCCAAAGGTGGCCAAGAGATCTTTACTGGTGGATACTTAACTCTGCAACTCTCATTTTCTAGCTAAATGAAGTAACTCCCAAGGGACTTCATAACTTACACAAAACTAGTCTTCTGACTGGTCTATTTTACAAAATGCAACCTATAATATCAGATGGAGTTCAAATAGAATAAACTACATCTCTTCCTGCTCAGTCTACTGCTACACCAAAAACATGCTACTTACAGACATATGGCAAAACCAATACAATATTGTAAGGTAATTAACCTCCAATTAAAATAAATAAATTTATATTAAAAATATAAAACCAGGTATTGAATTATAAAAGACATTGCAATAAATGACTTGGACACAAAACAGCAAGTAATGTGTCTTAAAAAAAATGAATAAGGTGAAAAAAGGTCTGGAAAGATAGGAGTTAATGAGTAATACCCAGAGGTGGGAGGACCCACTAACCAGTTTCTTAATACATTTACATAAACTTTGCCAGGAAGTGTATAAAATACGGATGGAAACCATGTCATGGAAGCTGAGAGTGACAATATAAGGGAGAGAATTTAGTCATAGTCTATGGGAGAAGAAATCTTGGGTTTAGAGTAAGAAAAATGTTGTGACCTTTAAAAATATTTCCAAGAGTAAATTTGAAATTCAGTTTCAAAACCTAATCCTCATTGTTGGTGGGTAGATTACATAAAAACATGAAGCTAAAGGAGGAGACTTAGAAAATAATATCAGTTCAGTTCAGTCACTCATTCATGTCTGACTCTTTGCAACCCCATGGACTGCAGCACGCCAGCCTTCACTGTCCATCACTGACCACTGGAACTTGCTCACACTCATATCCATTGAGTCAGCAATGGCATCCAACCATCTCATCCTCTGTTGTCTCCTTCTCCTCCTGTCTTTAATCTTGCCCAGCATCAGGGTCTTTACTAATTACTCAGTTCTTTACATAAGGTGGCCAAAGTACTGGAGGTTCAAGTTCAGCATCAGGTTTTCCAATGAATATTCAGGACTGCTGTCCTTTAGGATGGACTGGTTGGATCTCCTTGCAGACTCTCAAGAGTCTTCTCCAACACCATAGTTCAAAAGCATCAATTCTTCACTGTTCAGCTTTCTTCATGGTCCAAACTTAACATTCATACATGACTATTGGAAAATCATAGCTTTGGCTAGATGGACCTTTGTTGGCAAAGTAATATTTCTGCTTTTTATTATGCTGTCTAGGCTGGGCATAGCTTGTCTTCTAAGGAGCAAGAGTCTTTAAATTCCATGGCTACAGTTACCATTTGCAGTGATTTTGGAGTCCCCCCCAAAATAAAGCCTCTCACTGGTTTCATTGTTTGCCATATATCTGCCATGAAGTGATGGGAACTAATGCCATGATCTTAGTTTTTTGGATGTTGAGTTTTTAGCCAGTTTATCCCTCTCCTATTTCACTTTCATCAAGAGGCTCTTCAGTTCCTCTTCACTTTCTGCCATAAGGGTGGTGTCATCTGCATANGGGAACTAATGCCATGATCTTAGTTTTTTGGATGTTGAGTTTTTAGCCAGTTTATCCCTCTCCTATTTCACTTTCATCAAGAGGCTCTTCAGTTCCTCTTCACTTTCTGCCATAAGGGTGGTGTCATCTGCATAATCTGAGGTTATTGATATTTCTCCCAGCAATATTGATTCCAGCTTATGCTTCATCCAGCCCAGCAATTTGCATGAATTCTGCTGTGTATTCTTGCCACTTCTTCTTAATATCTTCTGCTTCTATTAGATCCATACCATTTCTGTCCTTTAGTGTGCCAATTTTTGTATGACATGTTCCCTTGGTATCTCTAGTTTTCTTGAAAAGATTTCTAGTCTTTCTCATTCTATTGTTTTCCTCTATATCTTTGCATTGATCCCTTAGGGAGGCTTATCTCTCCTTGCTATTCTTTGGAACTGTGCATTCAGATGGGTAGATCTTTCCTTTTCTCCTTTTCCTTTTGCTTCTCTTCTTTTCTCAGCTATTTGTAAGTTCTCCTTAGACAACCATTTTGCCATTATTGCATTTTTTTTTTCTTGAGGATGGTCTTGGTCCTTGCCTCCTATATAATGCCACAAACCTCTGTTCATAGTTCTTCAGGCCACTTATATATATAAGACAATAATATTAAATGGAATAAATTAATGAATTCTCTGTGGTCTTCTTTTAAGTATATGAAGTCAGCATTTCGAGGTCACCTATTTTCAAGGTAAATTGAATAGAGGTTGAACAGGAATGTGAAGATGATATGGAAGCTGCATGAATTACATGCCATAGTAATAAGGTAAGAAAATGAATTTTATAAACACCAATTATTGTATTAATAAGGAAATTCATGAAATATTGGAAACATAATTGGAAAACTGATGAGTATGATTGACTATATTACATAGGGGATAAGGTACATATATTTAGTACTAGAATCTTATCCTGAATGACTGCTATCAAGAAGATAAAATAGAGAAACGACAGTTACCAAGCACCAAATATTGATTCTTTGGATATTTCAGGGTTTTTAACTGGTGGTCTAGCATGTACTGACACATGTCAGAACTACACAGAACACAAGAAGAAACCATGGTGAATCATTGTCCAGAGTCTGTCCCAATAATTGATATATACTTGACTATGTTGTGATAAATATAAGTCCACTGGGGCTAACTAATTAATAAGTAAATAATGGTTATAAGGCCATGAATGCATCTCAAAGAACTTAAGGAGAAGGAAAAATACTTAGTAACTATTTGTGTTTAATAATATACTAGAACCAGGGCTTGGAAAAGTTGCAGTGTTATTTCTGAATCTGTCAACACTGTCTACATTTACAACTAATTATCTTCTCACTCTTTGCAGAACGGCTCTCTTGTTCTATCTAGTCCTTGTGGTGAAACATATCACTGTGGGATGCTCTTATTATCCACATTACAGGATCACTCAGCCCAGGAGAGATGAAGTACATTTTTGTAGCACTGACTTTTTAATTCCCAGGAAGGGGATCTGTATGAATAAATGTGATGCAGCTGCCCAGTTCTGGACCAATCTATTGCAGCCAGGGGTGAAGCAACAGATGGACCCAGCATGGTGCCAGCCCAAAGGACAAACATTTTCACAGGGATGGCTGTTCTGAAATAACTACAGTGACCTACATTTCTCATTGTGGATATGATGAATATATAAAAAGAAGGTCATATTTGGCTTTTTTTTTTTTTAAGTGACTCATGTATTTATACTGGTCAGACATTTTTAGCACCTGAGCTATTGATATATATATATATATATATATATTTAATTTTATGAGTTAAANGGGATGGCTGTTCTGAAATAACTACAGTGACCTACATTTCTCATTGTGGATATGATGAATATATAAAAAGAAGGTCATATTTGGCTTTTTTTTTTTTTAAGTGACTCATGTATTTATACTGGTCAGACATTTTTAGCACCTGAGCTATTGATATATATATATATATATATATATATTTAATTTTATGAGTTAAATTTATTTAGGCTCAGAGGAGATCTCTATTAATGTTCTTTTATCCTCAAACTACACTATTTGACAGAGAAGAGTTAGAGGAATATAGTTTAAATCCTACTTCCACTTACCAGTTTTCATCATTGGGCTATGCCTTTTCCCTCATAAGGCACACTTCCTCATCTATAAAATTAAAATAGTAGTTAATAAATATATATTATTTCTGGTTATTAAACTTTTATTTTGTATTGAATTATAGCCAATTAGTAACATTGTGATAGTTTCTGGTGGACAGCAAAGGGACTCAGCCACACATACATATGTATTCATTCTCCCTTAAACTCCCCTTCCATCCAGGCTGCCACATAACATTGAGCAGAGCTCCATGCACTATAGAGTAGGTCCTTGTTGGTTATCCATTTTCAAATATTGCAGTGTGTGCTAGTCCTTCCCAAACTCACCAACTATATTTATCCGTATCAAACATAGGTTCTTTCTGTAAGTTGTTGTGGTTCATTCACTTAGTTGTGTTCAATTCTTTGTGAACTCATGGACTGCAGCACTCCAGGCTTCCCTGTCCTTCACCATCTCCTGGTGTTTACTCAGACTCATGTCCATTGAGTTGGCGATACCATCCAAGCATCTCATCCTCTGTCATACACTTCTGCTCCTGCCTTCAATCTTTCCCAGCATCAGGGTCTTTTCCAGTAAGTGAACTTTTTACATCAGGTGGTCAAAGTACTGGAAATTTAGCTTTAGCATCAGTCCTTCCAATGAATATTCAGAATTGATTTCCTTTAGGATTGACTAGTCGGATCTCCTTGCAGTTCAAGTGATTCTCAAGTCTTCTCCAATACCATAGTTCAAAAGTACCAATTTTTCAGCACTCAGCTATCTTTTTAGTCCAACTCCCACATCTATATGACTACTGGAAAAATTATAGCTTTGACTAGATGGATCTTTGTCAGGAAAGTAATGTTTCTACTTTTTAATATACAGTCTAGGTTAGTCATGGCTTTCTTACAAAGGGAAGGTTTCTTTTAATTTCAAGGCTGCTGTCATCATCTGCAGTAATTTGAAGCCTCAAAATATAAAGTCTGTCACTGTTTCCATTTGTGAGTCTACTTCTGTTTTGTACACAGGTTTATATTTTTCATGTTTTTTTAGGCTCCAAACATAAGGAATGTAATATATTGTTCTGCTTCTGATTTACTTCATTCAATATGAAAATCTCTAGATCCACTCATGTTACTGCAAAAAAATATAAAAATATGTCCTTATAAAGACATATCAGTTTAGTTCAGTGTAGTTCAGTAACTCAGCCGAGTCCGACTCTGTGAACCCATGGACTTCAGCATGCCAGGCCTCCCTGTCCACCACCAGCTCCTTGAGTTTACTAAAACTCGTGTCCATTGACTAGGTAATGCCATCCAACCATCTCACCCTATGTCATCCCTTTCTCCACCAGGGTTCAATCTTTCCCAGCATCAGGTTTTTTTTTTTTTT
>SJYV01056219.1:370961-383347 GCA_006410875.1 Neotragus pygmaeus | reverse complement strand
CCCATTGCTAATATAGAAACTGGAGATGGCATGAATAAAATGATGCTTTGGTGGTAGTGGTTTAGTCACTAAGTCATGCTAGGCTCATAAGAAGTTTTCTTTCTTTCTTCAGCTTCTCTAACATCTCACAACTTCATTGTCAATCTGTGCTCCTTGAATCAAGCTAATATTTTTTAATTTTTTACTCAAACTTGTTTTTCTGGTAATCTTCTCTGTGTTTTCTCTCCTAGGAAACTTGGTTTAAATTGTATTGATATTAAATTTAGTCATTAAAATTCAACATTTTCCCCGGTATCATGAATCTATTATGATCACTAGCTATCTAGTTTCATAGATGTCTCAGTTTTTACAAACCAAAACAATTTTCGATACTTGAATCTAAACATCACCCAGACTCCCCTATTTCAGTTATACTGCTGACTTTAATAACAATAGCAACTGAAGACACAGGCACATGCATGCATTCAGATATTCTCCTTTCTGTGCTGTTCCAAAATTTATGAATTTCAGCTACTTGGTATAATTTGAATAATCTTGTGAAGTACTAATTTTACTGCTACTTCTTTAGTCTGCAAGTTGTTATATAAATAACATCATGACCAGTGACAAATCATGTAACTCCTATCAAAGTCTGTTAGTGAGTAGTCACTGCACATTTGTTATTCAGCTCACACATAGGCAGCAAGGCCTTGTGTACCTGCTTTGTCTGTTAGTGATAAACCCATGAGATTATTATTTTAAAAATCTCAATGGAACAAAATAGAAATCCCAGAGATAAATCCACGCACCTATGGATACCTTATCTTTGACAAAGGAGGCAAGAATATACAATGGACTAAAGACAATCTCTTTTTAACAAGTGGTGCTTGGAAAACTGGTCAACCACTTGTAAAAGAATGAAACTAGAACACTTTCTAATACCATACACAAAAATAAACTCAAAATGGATTAAAGATCTAAACATAAGACCAGCAACTATAAAACTCCAAGAGGAGAACATAGGCAAAACACTCTCCGACATAAATCACAGCAGGATCCTCTATGACCTACCTCCCAGAATATTGGAAATAAAAGCAAAATTAAACAAGTGGAACCTAATTAAGCTTAAAAGCTTCTGCTCAACAAAGGAAACTATAAACAAGGTGAAAAGACAGCCTTCAGAATGGGAGAGAATAATAGCAAATGAAGCAACTGACAAACAACTAATCTCAAAAATAAATAATTTAAATTAAAAAAAGATACAAGCAACTCCTGCAGCTCAAGTCCAGAAAAATAAAAGAGCCAATCAAAAAATGGACCAAAGAACTAAATAGACATTTCTCCAAAGAAGATATAAAGATGGCTAACAAACACATGAAAAGATGCTGAACATCACTCATTATCAGAGAAATGCACATGAAAACCACAGTGAGGTACCATTTCACACCAGGCAGAATGTCTGTGATCCAAAAGTCTACAAGCAATAAATGCTGGAGAGGGTGTGGAGAAAAGGGAACACTCTTACACTGTGGTGGGAATGCAAATTAGTACAGCCACTATGGAGAATAGTGTGGAGATTCCTTAAAAACTGGAAATAGANAAACTCCAGTACTTTGGCCACCTCATGTGACGAGTTGACTCATTGGAAAAGACTCTGATGCTGGGAGGGATTGGGGGCAGGAGGAGAGGGGGATCACAGAGGATGAGATGGCTGGACAGCATCACCGACTCGATAGACGTGAGTTTCAGTGAACTGTGGGAGTTGGTGGTGGACAGGGAGGCCTGGCGTGCTGTGATTCATGGGGTGGCAAAGAGCTGGACACGACTGAGCGACTGAACTGAACTGAACTGTACTAGGTTTGTCATAACTTTTCTTCCAAGCACCTTTTAATTTCTTGATTGCAGTCACCATCTGCAGTGATTTTGGAGGCCGAAAAAATAAATTCTGACACTGTTTCCACTGTTTCCCCATCTATATCCTTTGAAGTGATGGGACCAGATGCCATGATCTTCGTTTTCTGAGTATTGAGTGTTAAGCCAGCTTTATCCCTCTCCTCTTTCACTTTTTTCAAGAGGCTTTTTAATTCCTCTTCACTTTCTGCCATAAGGGTGGTGTCATCTGTATATCTGACCTTATTGATATTTCTCCTGGCAATCTTGATTCCAACTTGTGCTTCATCCAACCCAACATTTCTCATGCTGTTCTCTGTATGTAAGTTATATAAGCAAGGTGACAATATACAGCCTTGACGTACTCCTTTCCCTATTTGGAACCAGTCTGTTGTTCCATGCCCAGTTTTAACTGTTGCTTCCTGACCTGCATACAGGTTTCTCAAGAGCCATGTTAGATGGTCTGGTATTCACAACTCTTTTAGAATTTTTCATAGTTTATTGTGATCCACACAGTCAAAGGCTTTGATGTAGTCAGTAAAGCAGAAGTAGATGTTTTTCTGGAAGTCACTTGCTTTCTTGATTCCAGCAGATGTTGCCAATTTGATCTGTGGTTCCTCTGCCTTTTTAAGTCCAGGCTGAACGTCTGGAAGTTCATGTTTCACATACTGTTGAAGCCTGGCTTGGGGAATTTTGGTCATTACTTTGCTACCATGTGAGATGAGTGCAATTGTGTGGTAGTTTTGAGCATTCTTTGGTATTACCTTTCTTTGGGATTGGAATGAAAACTGACCTTTTCTAGTCCTGTGGCCACTGCTGAACTGTCCAGATTTTCTGGCATATTGAGTACAGCACTTTCACAGCATCATCTTTTAGGATTTGAAATAGCTAAGTGGAATTCCATCACCTCCACTAGCTTTGTTCATATGATGCTTCCTAAGGCTCACTTGATTTCACATTCCAGGATATCTGGCTGTAGGTGAGTGATCACACCATCATGATTATCTTGGTTGTGAAAATATTTTTTGGAAAGTCTTTCTGTGTATTCTTGCCATCACTTCTTAATATCTTCTGCTTCTTTTATATCCATACCATTTCTGTTCTCTATTGAACCCATCTTTGCATGAAATGTTCCCTTGGCACCTAATTTTCTTGAAGATATCTCTAGTCTTTCCCGTTCTATTGTTTTCTTCTATTTCTTTGCACTGGTCACTGAGGAAGGTTTTCTTATCTCTTCTTGCTGTTCTTTGGAACTCTGCATTCAAATATTTATTACTTTCCTTTTCTCCTTTGCTTTTGGCTTCTTTTCACAACTATTTGTAAGCCCTCCGCAGACAGCCATCTTGCTTTTTTGCATTTCTTTTTCTTGGGGATTGTCTTGATCCCTGTCTCCTGTACAATGTTATGAACCTCCATCTGTAGTTCACTAGGCACTCTATCTGATCTAGTCCCTTAAATCTATTTCTCACTTCCACTGTATAACTGTAAGGAATTGATTTAGGTCATACCTGAATGGTCTAGTGATTTTCCCTACTTTCTTCAAGTTCAGTCTGAATTTAGCAATAAGGAGTTTATGATCTGAGCCACAGTCAGCTCCCAGTCTTGTTTTTGCTGACTGTATAAATCTTCTACATCTTTGACTGTAAAGAATTTAATCAATCTGATTTTGGTATTGACCATTTGGTGATGTCCATGTGTAGAGTCTTCTCTTATGTTTTCAAAAAAGGGTATTTGCTATGACCAGTGACAGGCCATAAAGTCATATATAAACACTCAAAATAGCTCTATCTGTAATAGCCCAAAACTGGAAAGAAAACAAAGGCCCATTGACAAGTGATGGTATGTAATACAAACTGCAGTACATCTGCACTGTGGAATACTGTCTGGAAGTAAGTACACATTATAGTATGGATTAATCTAAGTACACTCATGCTGCATGAAAGGCAAATATTACAGAATTCATGTTATAATACTTGAAATGTGCACAGTTCAGGAAAGTTAAACTAGCACATAGTGATAAAAAAAAAATCATCAGAATTTGCCTGGGGAAAGAGAAAGGAGATGGAAGGGAGAGAAAGTATACCGGTGTATTCAAAAATTTTTGCTGGTGACAAATATGTTTATTGATCTTGATTGTCACGTTGCTTTCATGGATACGCATGTCTGCCAAAACAAACTGTACACTTTAATTTTGTTCAGGTTACTGTATAACAATTATGCTCTAGTAAAACTGTTCAAAAAATAATAAGTAACTCATAACATTGTGGTATAGATGAAACAGATATTTCAAAGAGAGCTCTTAATATAATGCCTACCATATGGCAAGCATGCTTTTAGTACTGTATTATTCTTATTACTTTAATTCTTTTAGATAATTATATTAGTTTACTATTGATACTGTAGCAATTACCACAAACTTAGTGGCTTAAAAACAACACAAATCCGTTATCCTTCATGAGGTTAGAAGTCAGATAGATTTCGCTGAGTTCAAATCAAACTGTCAGCAGGACTTCATTCCCTCTGAGGGCATTAGGGAAGAATCTGTTTCCCAGAATCTGGCATCTTTCAGCTTCTAGAGGTCAGCCACCTGCATCCCTTGACTCATGACCCTTTTTCCCAATATCAAAACCAGCAATGCAATGTCCTCAAATTTCTTAATCAGACTCTGACACTCCTCCAGCCCTCCCTTTACAAGGACCCTTGTGTTTTAATCAGGTCTACTTTGGAAAAACCAGAATGCTTTGGCTTCTAAGTTTCTTAACTTAATCGCTTTTACTAAGTAAATTAGCATATTTGCATTTACAAGGATTAAGATGAGGACACCTTTGGGGAGCCATTATTTTGCTTGTTACAACAAAATTGACCTTTTTACAGTAAGTTCCTTTCTATAAAATTTATTCTATGAAGATGCCATAAGTATATTTTGATATTACATTGATACATAGAAAACAAGTTATAAGGTGTTGCAAAAAATATTATTTTACCAGTGTTTCTCAGTTACAAGTTGTTCTTTATCACCTCCTGGTGTGTGGAATTAAATTACCTACCAATGCCTTATATTGCTTAAAACAGATCAAATTAGTTGAGCAATATTAACAATAAAAAACTAGTCTAGGCATATTGCAGATGCACCTTTTTTTTTACTTTACTTAATTTCTATTAAAATACATGTAGTTTGAAATAAAGTATTTAGAAACTCATTTATTAGTTCCAGAATTGTCTAGACCATATGAAAAAGTTCAGAATTCCCAGTAATGTTTTTCCTTTCCATCCTTTTCCATCACATAAAAGACAATTTTACTCTAGTGAAGAAAACAGAGACTTTCCAGCTGGCCCTTTACAATTAAGGTGGTTGTAACTACTATGAGACGTGAAGAAAAATTTTAAAGCATTTTTAAATTTGAATTGATTGATAAAAATTCATACTTTGAAGATAAATTATTAGTTTTGTACAACTTTTTTTCTTTGTTTATGAGTTGATTCTAAATTTTCATTTGGATTTTGGGTCAATCAATTATTACCCAAAGGATAGCTCCTGTTGCAACACAAGTGTCTGGAATGTAATTGGCTCAGTCAGGTGCACCAAATTCTGACTGAGTTTAAAGTTTAAGCTTAAAGCTAGTTTGATTTGATTTAACCTTGGTTTATTGGAAAGATCATTGATTTTTTTTGGCTGTGTGACTTTTGTTTTGTTTCTAGTTTTGACAGTGCTTTGTGATGGCTTTTCCACAAAAGGGACTCCATAAAATGAAGTTGTGGGAGAAAGCCTTCTTTACGGTTACCTGGTGATATCCCCGCATGACATTTATTTTAAAAGAATTCTATGAGAAATAAACAGCATTGCCAAAAGGCAAATAGCTCTTGAAAAAGGGGGAAAAATTATTGAAGATAAGCAAAAAGAATAATGAATATTATAATCTCTGAAAATGGCTGTTCCACTGACAAAGTTTATATGTCAGATGAAGGAATAGTAGATTAAAAGAAGCTACTTGTTTATATGCACAAAGATGCCAAATTTAGTCTCCACTTTCTTGTGCTAAAAGTTGATTAAGCTGTTCTGGAAATATTATTTTCTAATGGTTAGAAGGGCAAATAAATAGTAGGTGAAAGGGCTGCTTTTGTTGACCTGGACAGTTGCAATGAATGAATGTACAATGACACATCATTTATTAAATCAACTCATAAAACACAAGAGACCTTTTTGATTAAGAAGCCAAAGAATAGTATTTAACTAAGAATTTAATTTCTGAGTAGACATTTAATCACATGATAAATGATTCTAAATCATGCTTTATTAGTAATTTAATTTCATTCACAATTTTTTGGCAGACATGGTGTTAGGCCCTGGGAATAAATTTGGAAAAGAGATTGAATTGCTTCTATTCCACACAAATTGAAGTCCACTGAGACAAATGAATAATAAATAATTTCATATAGAATAGTTGTTAATGAAAGTAATAGAAAAGAATGCTCTGACAAAACAATCTAATCAATTATTTTTACTGCATCCCCACTTAAATTCTTCAGTGTGATCTCCCATCATTCCTGAAGGCAATAGGATGGTAAGTATTTCTTTTAAATATTCAATCCTGTCTTCATTCTCTTATTTTTTTCTCCATCTTTCTTAAAAATCTATTCTGTTCTCCCTTCTCCTTACATAAATATCTAAGTAAAGTGTGTGCTCACTTTTTCTGCTAGAAATGGGCATATAGCAGTGAATACAGAGACATAGTCTTGCCATTATAAGGTTTATAATCAACTACATTATATAAATATTGAATAAAATATTTGAGAGATTAATTAGTTAAATCCTCCTAATGCATTATTTGAATGAGAAGTGCAAATTGCTATGAGAAGAACCTAATTAGTCTGATGGCAGTATCTGAGAGATTGTTTTCAGATGACACTTATATTTAGACTTCTAAAGAATAGAAATGAAAAAAAAAAAATGTTCTCCAGACAGATGGAATGACAGAATTTGTGAAGGCCTGCACACAGGATGGAGTTGGAAGAACTAACAAAGCCATTGTGTATGGAACTAATAATAGTTTGTATTAAAAAAAGAAAGAAAAGAAGCTTCAGAGATACACAACCTTTTTATAGATAAGAACAGTAAGCATTAAGAAAACAATTTTAATAACCATGTAGTAATAAATGATACAACTAGAGATGGAGCCATGAATTTGATCACAGAGAATGTGGTGGATGGAATATTAACATAACACTTCTCTTCTCTTCCATGCTGGAGTAATCAGGCATTTGGGATCATGGTTCTTATCCAAACAGAATTTTTTTTTTCAAATACAAATTTCATTTCCCTTGCCAGTGAATGATTCAAGTTCCCTGTTCAAAATCAGTCAGTTTGTGGCTTTCTCCAGATAATGAATAATGCACATAGGACTTAACTCCACCCAGTGAGACAGGAAGGGAAGATTTCAAAACTTTCTCTTCCTCTGGACTTTTCATGTGCAGCTATGGAGCCTAGAACTGGTGAAACTATCACACAGAGGATGCCAAATCAAGGAAATTGCAAAGAAGTGGAATTGGAGAATTATATTAATCAGTTGTGATGCCCTAATATCTTCCAGGTATGTTGGCAAATTGTTTTTTTTTTTTTTTCCCATTGCTAATATAGAAACTGGAGATGGCATGAATAAAATGATGCTTTGGTGGTAGTGGTTTAGTCACTAAGTCATGCTAGGCTCATAAGAAGTTTTCTTTCTTTCTTCAGCTTCTCTAACATCTCACAACTTCATTGTCAATCTGTGCTCCTTGAATCAAGCTAATATTTTTTAATTTTTTACTCAAACTTGTTTTTCTGGTAATCTTCTCTGTGTTTTCTCTCCTAGGAAACTTGGTTTAAATTGTATTGATATTAAATTTAGTCATTAAAATTCAACATTTTCCCCGGTATCATGAATCTATTATGATCACTAGCTATCTAGTTTCATAGATGTCTCAGTTTTTACAAACCAAAACAATTTTCGATACTTGAATCTAAACATCACCCAGACTCCCCTATTTCAGTTATACTGCTGACTTTAATAACAATAGCAACTGAAGACACAGGCACATGCATGCATTCAGATATTCTCCTTTCTGTGCTGTTCCAAAATTTATGAATTTCAGCTACTTGGTATAATTTGAATAATCTTGTGAAGTACTAATTTTACTGCTACTTCTTTAGTCTGCAAGTTGTTATATAAATAACATCATGACCAGTGACAAATCATGTAACTCCTATCAAAGTCTGTTAGTGAGTAGTCACTGCACATTTGTTATTCAGCTCACACATAGGCAGCAAGGCCTTGTGTACCTGCTTTGTCTGTTAGTGATAAACCCATGAGATTATTATTTTAAAAATCTCAATGGAACAAAATAGAAATCCCAGAGATAAATCCACGCACCTATGGATACCTTATCTTTGACAAAGGAGGCAAGAATATACAATGGACTAAAGACAATCTCTTTTTAACAAGTGGTGCTTGGAAAACTGGTCAACCACTTGTAAAAGAATGAAACTAGAACACTTTCTAATANAAGTAACATTTGCTGTTCTCAATTTTATTTTTTTCTTTATAAAATAATTTTATTTTATTTTTTTAAAATTTTTTAAATTTTACTTTACAATACTCTATCGGCTTTGCCATACATCGACATGAATCCACCACAGGTGTACACAAGCTTCCAATCCTGAATCCCCCTCCCATCTCCCACCCCACAATTTTAATTGTATTTTATGCAATTTCCATTTACAGTTATTACAAACTATTGTCTGTATTTCCTGTATTGAGCCTATATTACACCACAAAAATATGTGTTCTCTTATTCTTTGACTCCTATATTGGTCCTCACCACCTCTCTCCCTTGGTAATCACTAGTTTGCTGTCTATATATGTGAGTCTGCTTGTTTTTCTTATATTCACTAGTTTGTTGAAAATTTTAGATTCCACATGTAAGTGATATCATACATTATTTTTAATTCTCTGCCTTTGTTGTTTCACTTGGCATAATGCCTTCCAAGACTATTCATGTTGCTGCAAATGACAAATTTTTTATTTTTAATGGCTGAATACTATTCCATTGTGTGTGTGTGTGTTTATCATATCTCATTTATCTATTTATCTGTTCATTGACATTTAGGTTGCTCTTAATCTTGGCAATCATATGCTATGAACATTGAAGTACATGTAGTTTTTGAATTTTTTCATATACATTGTTGTTCATATAATTTTTTTTTCATATATGTTGTTGTCATTCAGTCACTAAGTTGTGTCCTACCCCATGAACTGCAGTATGCCAGGCTTCCATGTCCTTCATTATCTCCCAGAGTTTGCTCACATTTGTGTCCATTGAGTCAGTGATGCCAACTGAACATCTCATCCTCTGTCACCCACTTCTTCTCCTGCCCTCAATCTTGCCCAGCATCAGGGTCTTTCCCAATAAGTCAGCTTTTTCCGTCAGGTGGCCAGAGTACTGGAATTTCAACTTCAGCATCATTCATTCCAATGAATATTCAGGGTTGATTTCCTTTAGGATTGACTGGTTTGATCTCCTTGCTGTCCAAGGNCAGCATCAGGGTCTTTCCCAATAAGTCAGCTTTTTCCGTCAGGTGGCCAGAGTACTGGAATTTCAACTTCAGCATCATTCATTCCAATGAATATTCAGGGTTGATTTCCTTTAGGATTGACTGGTTTGATCTCCTTGCTGTCCAAGGGACTCTCAAGAGTCTTCTTCAGCATCACAGTTCAAAAGCATCAATTATTCTTTGCTCAGCTCACACGCTTACAGGGCTACTGGAAAAACCATATCTTTGACTATACAGAGACCTTTGTCAACAAACGGATATCTCTGCTTTTTAATATATTGTCTAGGTTTTGTCATAGCTTTTCTTCCAAGAAACAAGCATCTTTTAATTCAGTGGCTGACATCATCATCCTCAGTGATTTTAGAGCCCAAGAAAGTAAAGTCTCTCACTATTTCCCCATCTATTTGCCACGAAGTGATGGGATTGGATGCCACGATCTTTGTTTTTTGAATGTTGAGTTTTAAGCCAACTTTTTCACTCTCCTCTTTCAGTTTCATCAAGAGGCTCTTTAGTTCCTCTTTGCTTTCTGCCATTATTGTGGTATCATCTGCATCTCTAAACTGAGAGTAGAACTGCTGGGTCATATGATAGTTCTATTTTCACTTTTGTGAAAACCTCCACTGGTTTCCACAGTGGTTGCATCAATTTGCACTCCCATCAACCGTGTACTAGGGTTCCCTTTCTACACATCCTTGCCAACATTTGTTATTTGTGTTGTTTTTGATGACAGCCATTCTGACAGGTCTAAGGTGATATCTCATTGTAGGTGTAGTTTACATTTTCCTGATTAACAATGTTGAGCATCTTTTCATATGCCCTATCTGCACACCTCTTTCTTTCTCAGTTCCACAGCATAATCAGATAGAGCTTTGACAAAAGTACATCAGCTGATAGTGCATTCATAACACTGAGACTAAAATCAGGCCCCCCTTCTCCATAATTCCCTTTACTAACAGTGTCAGTGGATGCCCTATAAAATTGGTATAACACTAAGCTTCTTCCCACATTATTCATCTCCACTAACAGTGGCCAAAGGTGCATGAACATTAGGTTAGGGCCACCCCTCTATTATTCTTGAAATCCTTCCTTTATGCTCGCTGAAGAAAAATCTTCTATTTCTCAATCTTTTCTATTAAGCCTTCCTGATGTTCCAGAAGACACTAGTTTACCTACAACTTTCTCAACTGATTTTTTTTCTCCTCACAGACTCAATCCACTAGATTGGTGTTCTCTTCATTACTCAATTCCATTTCCAGACCATTCTCTTTCCTTTGTCCCTACAAATTGGCCTTGAATCTATGTCACCTGTCTCTCAGTGACTACTCTCATTCTGTCTACTACCAGTTCTTCAACAGACACTTTCACCTTTTAAACGTTTTAACTTTTGACCCATGGGCTCTTTAACACTACTCTGGTGACTGTTCTCAATGATCTCACCATATATATATATATATTTTTTTTCCTGACACCTGAAGATTCAGTGTCTTGATATTTTTTCCTCTGTGTAACACATCCTTCTCTTCAGTCACTCCCAGAAGGATATTCTGGAGTATGTCATTACATGTAACATCAGGCCATTCATAATTTTAATTTACTGTGTCATATTGTTTGATCACTACATTTTTCTAGTTCATTCCATCAACTATTTCAGTAATTTCAATCCTATTGAAACTTTTTAAACATTTTCTCCAGTTCCTTTCATATTCTTTATTTCCTACTTATCAAGATCATGTTATACAGTCAATCATTAGAATAAGTAAGTTTCATATATATTCTACTTCTTACTTTTCTCCTGCTCTTTGTACTCTCCTGGCAGAATCACAAACCAATTAAATCCATCTTTCGACTTATTCAATGTTTGTCCAAAGGAAGCTAAATGTGTGTGGAGAAAAACATACAGCCATTCTGACTGATCTTATTTTATAGTCATAATTATAAATGTGACGCTGACTCTGAAGACTACTCCTCACAGTCACACCTTAATTCTTATGCCTTCACTCTCTAATATCCTGTGTTCATTTCACATCTTTCTCATTAAGCCTTGAATAAATTTTCCATAAACTCATTGTCATTAATGATCTAAGTAGCTGGGAAGAATTTCTCCAACTCCCACTATTAGACTTACTCAGCTATCAGAACCTGTACTCATATCATTTGCTCTAAACCCAGCCAGTCTTATAACATTGTCATTGAATCCCATCCCTGAGACACTGTTCAAAAAATGTGTCACTTTCCCCCAATATCACATTTTCCTCATATCTTTTTTATTATTATCATATGAGCTTGTTATTCCCATCTTTACAGAAGAAAACAAAATAACATTTCTTGATTCATCTTTTCTCATCAGCTGCACTCCCATTTTAAAATTATTTTGTATCTCTTTGAAGCAAACTCTGAAAATATTATACTTATTCACTGTGCTATTTCACATTCCTCTCCTTCCATTATTTAGAACACATTCCAACAGACATTCACTTTAACTGCTTCATCAGGCTGGTTCTTGTCATGATCACCAAGATCTTCCATGTTACTAGATTTGATGGTCTATTCCAAATCTTCAATTTATTTGATCTATAAATATGTTTTTTACATCATAGGTGATACATTTTCCTCACATTTCATCTTCCTATTTTTATTTATTATTTTTACTTATTTATTTAATTTTACTTTACAATACTCTATTGGCTTTGCCATGCATCGACATGAATCCACCACAGGTGTACACAAGCTCCCAATCCTGAATCCCCCTCCCACCTCCCACCCCACAACGTCTCTCTGGATCATCCCCGTACACCAGCCCCAAGCATCCTGCATCCTGCATCGATAATAGACCGGCACCTCATTTCTTACATAATAGTATATATGCTTCAATGCCATTCTCCCAGATCATCCCGCCCTCTCCTACTCCCTCTGAGGCCAAAAGTCCATT
>SJYV01056219.1:341271-367778 GCA_006410875.1 Neotragus pygmaeus | reverse complement strand
TCTCTGGGCTTTCTATTTTGTTCCACTGATCTATATTTCTGTCTTTGTGCCAGTACCATACTGTCTTAATGACTGTGGCTTTGTAGTAGAGCCTGAAGTCAGGCAAGTTGATTCCTCCAGTTCCATTCTTCTTTCTCAAGGTTGCTTTGGCTATTCGAGGTTTTTTGTATTTCCATACAAATCTTGAAATTATTTGTTCTAGTTCTGTGAAAAATACCACTGGTAGCTTGATAGGGGTTGCATTGAATCTGTAGATTGCTTTGGGTAATATACTCATTTTCACTATATTGATTCTTCCAATCCATGAACATGGTATATTTCTCCATCTATTAGTGTCCTTTTTGATTTTTTTCATCAGTGTTTTATAGTTTTCGATGTATAAGTTTTAGTTTCTTTAGGTAGGTATATCCCTAAGTATTTGATTCTTTTCGTTGCAATGGTGAATGGAATTGTTTCCTTAATTTCTTTTTCTACTTTCTTATTATTAGTGTATAGGAATGCAAGGGATTTCTGAGTGTTTATTTTATATCCTGCAACTTTACTATATTCATTGATTAGCTCAACTGGGCCACAGTCTTTGTGAGATCTTAGCTCTCTAATCAGAGATTAAACCTGGGCCCTGGCACTGAAAGCACCAATTTCTAACCACTGGACTACCAGTGAATTCCCCACTTTTTTTCTCTAATCCAACTTACTTTTGGTTTTCTTCTCATCTCATTGGTCATTCCTTTCAATTTCATTTGCTGCTGTCTTCTTCATTCTAGCACACCCAGGATCTTCTTCTTCTTCTTTTTTTTTTAATCTAAAGATATATCTCTTAGAGATGCATCTTGGAGTAGAAAATGGCAACCCACTCCAGTAAACTTACCTAGAAAAATCCTGTGGACAGAGGAGGCTTGCAGGCTACAGTCCATGGGGTCACAAAGAGTTGAACAGATCTGAACAAGCATGCAAAACTATATTTCATTTGTTGTAAAGCTTTCAATACCATCAACTCAGATTTACATACCCACTCACAAGAAAGCACTTGAATTTATATATCTATCTGTTCATTTAACATTTGCCTGATATTAGCAGATATCTCATAACTAACATTTCTCTGGATTATCTCAAAATAACAAGCCTAATCCTAAAGTCCTGATCTCACACGTACTGCCAAGCCTTCTTCAGATTCAATCTAATGTACCTACATTAATCAAAACACCATTCTTCCCAATTTCAACATAAAAACCTAGACTTCTTTCATACTGTACATCTAATTTATACAAAATATTGTTGAATCAGTCATCAAATTCCATTAAATATTGGACTGCTCCTAACCTCTTTCATTGAAATCAAATTCTTGAATAGATTGCTGCTATAGTTTCTTAATTCGTCTGCCTGCTCCATCTGCTTCCTTTACCAACAGTCACTGTGACCTTTAAAAAATGTAAATCAAATTGTTTTACTTCTCTGTTTTAACCTAGCTAATAGATCTCCATGTCAATCAAAGTAAAGGCCTAAGCCTTTCTAATTGCTTACAAAGCTCTACATGATCAGCTCTTCCTCTTCCTTCCTTCTCTTGTAATCTTCTGAGGTCCTATATTGTTACTGCCTCTTCCTATTCTGCTTCAGAATTAGTGTTTTTGGCTTATTCCAGAACAAGAAATATTCTCCCATTTGAAAGCTTTTCCTACTGTCTGGAATGCTCTCTCCAATCCAAGTCAATAAATGGACTTTTGCCAAACCCAACTTCAAGTCTTTACTCAAATCTCATCATCCCAATGAAGCTTATTCTGATTGTTATTTTAAAATGTTACCCTTTCCCATTACCAACATTTTTAACCCTTCACATAATTTAAGCAAAATACCTGACCCATGGTTTACCTGGTGGCTCAGTGGTAAAGAATCTGCCTGTCACAGGTTTTATCCCTGTGTCTAAAAGGGCCACTGGATAAAGAAATGACAACCTGCTCCAGTATTCTTGCTTAGGAAATCCCATGGACAGAGAAGCTTGGTGGGCTATAGCCCATGAAGTCTCAAAAAAGTCAGGCATGACTTAACGACTTTTAACAACCAGATCCATATTAAATATTCAATAAATATATTTAATGAAATAATTAAAATCATTAAAAATTTTTCCAAAATAAGACTGAAAAATCAAATGAATTATGTTCCTAAAGCATTTGCCTCGATTCTCAAACTCAACTCACACTCTATCTCTTAACTTGCTTGGTTTCAGTCACTCTATTTTTCAGGTCCTTGCACATACCAAATTTTCACCTCAGGACTTTGGCACCTGTGAGTCCTTTATTTAGCTCATTATTTTGATGATTATATTTCATTGTGCAACCCACATTTTTCTGCCTTCAGCTTTGATGTCACATTTTGCGTGGTTTTCCCTGGTTATCCTTTTTTAAAAATTAAACACTTATGTTATTCTGTGCTTCCCAGGTGGCCCTAGTGGTAAAGAACCCACCTGACAATTAAGGAGACATAAGAAATGCGAGTTCAGTCCCTGAGTCAGGAAGATCCCCTGGAGGAGGGCATGGCAACCCACTCTGGTAGTCTTGCCTAGAGAATCTCATGGGCAGAGGAGCTTAGTGGGCTACAGTCCATAGGATCACAAAGAGCTGAACATGACTGAGAAACTTAGCACACACACATGTTATTATACATCATAATATTATATTATCCATTTTTAGAATTCATTCTTTAAAATTATTCATTGTCTCTCCTCTCTAAAAGAATGTAAATTCAATTATATCAAGACATAGCTTGCTTGTTAAAAGATGTAGACACTGTGCACAGTTTTTAATAAATCATAAACCCTCAATAAAAAAGAAACACAAACAGAACAGAACATTTGAGGTGATCAGCCATGGTGTAACCTGATGCTCTTCCTCAGTCTTGCCCAGAACCTCAAGCCAGAAACAGTTTTTTAGAGTTAAAAAACCCTCACCACCTAAGAAGTGTTAATGTCCATGTGTTGGAATGACTTTTCTTGTCTCAGACTCAATGCACATTCTTTCTTTCTTTTTTTTTTTTTTAAATCTTCTTATGTGTGTACATCATATGGCACCTTACTGTATCTGGACCCTGAGGGAATTGATGTTCTTCTACTAGAGCATAAGAGGGGTGTGTGTAGACCAGTTGCCTTGTATCAGATGTTGGGAGAAGCTTACTCTTCATGGGGGACTGTTGTCCACTATTGAAGTTGGTCTTATTCTGTTTTTTATCTATGTATGTAAAGCATTGTTTCATTCAGGGATTAACTTCATTGTATGTATTTTACTGTAGATAGAGTCCTCCCTTTGGAGTGATGACCCTTACAAGTTGTATCCACTGGACAGAACAGAACATGTATGATTTATAGTTTAATGACATCAGTTTGGTGGAAGTATAGAATAGAGTTTGAGTGTAGCTATTCTGTCAGAATGCCTGGGTTTCAGTTTCAGTTCTGTTATGTGATTATTGTAAACCTCCATTTTTTGAATTCATTCTTTAAAAGTATTTATTGTCTCTCCTCTCTAAAAGAATGTAAATTCAACTGTATCAAGACATAGCTTGCTTGTTTAAAGATGTAGACCTTGAGCACAGTTTCTAACAAATGTGTGGTTATGTGACCACACATCTGGGTTTTTAGGACAGTCTTTGATTATGCTTGTCAGACTTATTTTTTCTATTATGAGCCCACTTTAATGCTCAAAGTGTTTCAAGTTGGAAGGAAAATCATTTGCCTTCTACTTCATTTAAATGCCCATTGTAAAAGTATATTTGTTGTATAACCCTAGTTTATGTTATTGTCATTTTGTCACTAAAAATGTGCTCCTTTTTGGAACTTGTGTGATTTTTTTCTATTCTTATATTTAACTTTTAATAGAATTTACAAGATCTCTTTACTTAGTATATTTATTTAAATCACATAACAGGAATTATTATTATACTATAACAAAATGATAGGAAGAAAAAGTATTACTGTTCATCTGACAGTGAAGGTTAGAAACTAAAAATTCTTTACAACCAAAAGAGAACACAATTAATTTTAATAAGCTAAAGTGCAACAGTAAGGCAAAAAGACAAGATATGTGATAAGCAGCTGTGGGACCTAAAGGTCATCACTAAACACGATTCTCATTTACCCTTTTACTTTTAGTGTCAGGATCTTGTTCTGGCAACATAAGCCCTTGAGATTTCTCAAGCTATCCCTCTGTATTGAGCTACCTTGCTAATTTAAAAGCCTTAGTGATTATGCTCTGTTACAATATTAATGGAAAGGTCAATGAATTCATGAAAATGCTTTTTTTCCCCTGCATTTTATGACATTTGGAAACTTTTCTCCATCTACAATTTTCAACAAGAAGCTGATCATCTGGTCATTTTGCATAATAAATGAACATAAGCAGTCACTGTTTTTGATAATATCACTTTTCCTGTCATATGTTGGAAGGACAGAATGGACATTTCTGGATTGTTTAGTATATTTTTTTTTTTTACTTTTAGTATAAATTAAAAAAAAATAATGGAGAAAGAAGAAAGTGTTTTTAATAAGACAAGCTATAACTTAAAAGATGAAAAGGTTAAATGTTATCTTCAAAATCTTATATTGTGCTGACAGTGACTGCTAAAATTTTTCTAAAATTTTTTTAAAAAGCGTTTTACATTGAATTTGTCTTGGTGTAGAGTATCTGAAGAAAAATAGCANGCTATAACTTAAAAGATGAAAAGGTTAAATGTTATCTTCAAAATCTTATATTGTGCTGACAGTGACTGCTAAAATTTTTCTAAAATTTTTTTAAAAAGCGTTTTACATTGAATTTGTCTTGGTGTAGAGTATCTGAAGAAAAATAGCAGAAACAAAGACTAGAAAATCTTGAGGTAATATAGTAAAGGAATGGCAATATTGCTGAAGATAAAATAGAAGAAACAATAACACCCAATGCTTTTTCTGGCATAGATCCAATTTTGTAATCCATAATAATGCTTATATTTTTTCATCTACCACAGTCAGATATTAAAAGAAGGATTTCAATATTTTTTTCATTATGTGAAAGAGAAATGTCATTCATATGGAGCAAGGACACATTTTTTTAAGGTTTGATCACATAACGCAGTGAAACCCCTACTCCATGTGTGCCTTTATAATAATAAAATGTCATATGTAGAAGCTACCAGTGTATATATCTTGTGATTTTTTGGTGTGGATATTAATTATTCCTTAAAAATAGTTTGTGAACCAAAGAATTTTGAGGACTTAATCTGCACTTTAATAATGGAGAGTTTTTTGTCATTTCAGTTTGTGTAGATCCGAAAGCAAATTAAATTGTATTAAAGAAAGTTTCAGTAAATCTAAGGACAAGTACTGGCTAAAACCTTTGACAGTTAATATTAATTAAGTCTAAGACTCTTGACATATATTTTATCATTTAATCAGCAGATGATAATATGATGTAGTTTAATGCTTTTCTTAATATGTTAACTTCACAGCTCTGGACACAGGTAATCAAATCAATTTCTAGCCTGCATCCACACTATTTGAGTGCTCTGAAATCGCTCAAGCAGGCTTATGTTTCCCCCAAGAGCAAATCCAAATCAATTGAAAATTGACACTGGAACTCAGCTCCTTCCAGCAGTGAGCTGGCACCAGCCTCAAAAGCCCTGGGCCTTGGCCATGCTTACCAGCAAGCCAATATGAGCTTTGGGACATTTAGTTAGCCACTCAGGGATCCAGCCCCATCCACCAGCATGCTGACAACAGCTTCAGGATACCCAGAACTCTATAGCCACCCATGTTAGGAACTAACTTCCCTCACCAGTGGCCAGAAGACTCCACACAAGGCAGGGCTTGGCAACCAGGGGTTAGTCATATGGACACAAGCTCTCAGACCCATGGATAGATTCACTAACTGGCCAACACCAGTTACAGTACCCAAGCCTCCACAGCCAGAGACACTGGGTCCTGGTTTCACCCACCAGTAAGCCAGCACTATCCCTTGGACCTAGCCTCACCCACTAGAGGTTGACATCAACACCTACGTACATTAGGCCAAAGCACCACCCAACAGCAAATCAAAACCAGCCATATGACATTTAATTCAAATTAATTAAATTTGGGTAATCCAAAATTACCCACTTAGCCAGGTAATTTGGTATTCAACATTACCAACCATCAGGTCATTACCAACTCTAAGACATCCTAATCATCACAGTCAACTAAATCAGGAACCAATCAGACCCTTCAGTAAGTTTATAATACTCCAGGTCCCCAGTCCTCCAACCAGCCATTTCAAGACCCAGCACCACCAACCAATGGGCCAACACTAAACCCAAGACCTCTTAGACCTTATGACCCAGTCCCACAAACCAGCTGACTTGCATCAGGCAGGAACAAACCTTATCCACAGGAGGTTGGCAGCCTCCACAGAAAGCATGTCTTAGCAGTTAAGCAAACTAGAGACAGCCATTCCTATCAGTACATCCACAGTAGTGAGCCTGCCACAGCAGAAGGACCCATGCAACTCATACAGAAGGCATTCCTAGAGATTACAGCTCTGGTGATCAGAGGAAAGTGTGTGCTGCCTTGTCCCATAGGTTATTTCCTACATAAAACCACTTCCCCAAATGTACAAAGTAGTAAAATCATCTACATCAACAAGCAGTTAAGGAGTACACAAAAGAAACAGTTGTCAATATGACATTGAATCATTAAACATTTGTAGAGAAAATAAAAATGTGATGTTTGTTAAAATGCATTTGAACTTAAAATACCAAGAACTTCATCAAGTATACATTTAGCTTGCTATATATAAACCTAATGATAACCACAAATCAAAAATCTGTAATAGATGCACACACACATGAAAAACAAAGAATCCAACTATAACATGAAAGACAATCAGCAGATTACAGGGAACAAATTAAAAGAGGGAAAGAAGAGTAAAAAACAACCCTAAAACAAAGAAATGGTAAGAAATATGTATCTATAGTAACTATTTAAATGTAAATCCACTAAAAGCTCCAATAAAAAGACCTATCATCAAAATATCCATAAACAATAAATGCTGAGGAGAGTGTAGAGAGAAGGAAACTTCCTACACTGTTGGTGGGAACATAAATTGGTACAGCTACTATGGAGAACACCTATGGAAATTGCTTAAAAAACTGAAAATAGGGCTAAAGTATTAACCTGAAATCCCACTCCTGGCATATATACAGAGAAAAACATTACGTGAAAAGATACATGCACCTCAATGTTCATTGCAGTACTGTTTGCAATAGCCAAGACATGGAAACAATTAGAGGAGTGGATAAAGGTGATGTGGTACTTATTTACAATGGAATGTTACTCAACCACTAAAAATAATGAAATAATGCCATTTTCAGCAACATGGATGGACCTAGAGATCATCATATCAAGAGTATTAAGTTAGGGAAGGAGAAATATCATATGATAACTCTTTTATGTGGATTATAAAAAGAAATGATACAAATGAACCTCCTTATAAAAGAGAAAGTGACTCACAAACCTGGAGAATGGTTTGCCAAGGGAACGGATGGGGGAAGGGATAGTTGGGGAGTTTGGGGTGTATATGTACACACTACTATGTTTAAAATGAATAGCTAGCAAGGACCTACTGTATAACACATAGAACTCTGTTCAATGTTGTGTGGCAGCCCAGATGAGAAGTTAATTTATGGGAGAATGAATATGTGTGTATGTATGGCTGGGCCCCTTCACTGTTCACCTGAAACTGTCATAACATTGTTAATCAGTTATACCCCAATACAAAATAAAAAGTCCAAAATACCTGTAGTAAGATATGTATATATGCTGCCTACAAGAGAATCAATTCAACTCTAAAGACACTCACAGATGAAAGTGATGAAATGAAAATTTTATTTCATGTACCTGAAAATGAAAAGAAAACTAGTGTAGCAATATTTTCAGTAAAGTTGCAAGGGACAAAATTAATAGACAGAAATCTGTTGCATTTCTATACACTTACAATGAATTGTCACAAAGAGAAATGGAGAAAATAATCTTATTTACAAGCATCTTGAGAGTCCCTTGGACTGCAAGGAGATCCAACCAGTCCATTCTAAAGGAGATCAACCCTGGGATTTNAGGACTCTCAATAGTCTTCTCCAACACCACAGTTCAAAAGCATCAATTCTTCGGCGCTCAGCTTTCTTTATAGTCCAACTCTCACATCCATTCATGACTACTGGAAAAATCATAGCTTTGACTAGACAGACCTTTATTAGCAAAGTAATGTCTCTGCTTTTAATATTCTGTCCCTTACTCCATGGCAAATAGATGGAGAAACAATGGAAACAATGCCAGACTTCATTTTCTTGGGCTCCAAAATCACTGCAGATGGTGACTGCAGCCATGAAATTAAAAGACACTTGCTTCTTGAAAGAAAAGCTATGACCAACTTAGACAGTATATTAAAAAGCAGAGACATTACTTTGCTGATAAAGGTCCATCTAGAAAAAGCTATGGTTTTTCCAGTAGTCATGTATGGGTATGAGAACAGTAAGGAATCCACCTGCCAAAGCAGGAGATGCAGTTTGATTTCTGGGTCAGGAAGATCCCCTGGAGAAGGAAATGGCAACCCACTCCAGTATTCTTGCCTGGGAAATCCCATGGTCAGAGGATCCTGGAGGGCTACAGTCCGTGGTGTCACAAAGTGTTGGACACAACTTAGCGACTAAACAACAACAACATATCTTAATTGAACAATATTTTGTTCCTAAAAAATGCTAAACATCATGATTCTTCAGCAAATAGCCATCTTGCTGGTGGAGGATGTTGCCTACCATTTGATATCTGCTGACAGATCATGGTGGCAGTTGCTGAAGCCTGGGGTGACTGTAGCAATTTATTAAAAAAAGACAAGAAGGAAGTTTGCTGCATAGATTTACTCTTCCTCTTACGAATGATTTGTCTGTAGCAGGCAATGCTGTTTGATAGCATTTTACCCACAGTAGAGTTTTTTTCACAATTAGAGTCAATCCTCTTAAATCCTGCCACTGCTTTATCAACCAAGTTTATGTAATATTCGAAATCCTTTGTTGTGATTTGAGCAATTGTCACATCATCTTCACAAGAGTAGATTCCAGCACAGGAAAGCACTTTTTTTGCTCATCAACAAGAAGCAACTCTTCATTCAACAAAGTTTTATCATGAGATTATAGTAATTCAGTTACACATTCAGGCTCCAATTTGAATTTGAGTCCTCTTTCTATTTCCACTGCCTCTGTAGTTACTTACTTCCTCCACTGAAGTCTTGAACCCCTCAAAGTCATACATGAGGATGAGGGCTGGAACCAACTGCTTCCAAACTTCTGTTAATGTTGGTATTTTGAGCTCTTCTTATGAAGCACTAATGTTCTTAATGACATCAAGAATGGTGACTCCTTTCCAGAAAGTTTTCAATTTACTTTGCCCAGATTCATCAGAGGAATAACCATCTATGGCAGCTATAGACTTATGAAATGTATTTCTTAAAGAAGGAAGACTTGAAAGTTAAAATTACTCCTTGATCCACAGGCTGCAGAATGGATGTCATATTAGCAGGCATGAAAATAATACAAATCTCATTGGATATCTTACTCAGAGCTCTTTGATTACCAGGTGCACTGTTAATGCAGTAATATTTTGAAAGAAATCTTAAAAAAAATTTTTTTGAGCAGTAGGTCTCAACAGTGAGCTTAAAATATCCAGTAAACCATGTTGTAAACAGATGTGCTATCATCCAGGCTTTGTTCCATTTATAGAGCACAGGCAAAATGATTTAACATAATTCCTAAGGTCTTAATATTTTCAGAATGGGACATGAATATTGGCTTCAACTTTAAGTCACCAGATGCATTAACCCCTAAGAAGAGAATCAGCATGTCCTTTGAAGCTTTGAAGCCAGGCACTGACTTCTCTCTAGCAATGAAAGTCCTAGATGGTGTCTTTTCCCATTATAAGGCTGTTTCATCCACACTGAAAATCTGTTGTTTACTGTAGCCACCTTAATTAACTATCTTAGTAGATTTTCTGAATAACTTGCTGCAGCTTCTACATCAACACTTGCTGCTTCATTTTGTTATGGAGATGGCTTTATCCTTTACATATCATGAACCAATGCCTGCTAGCTTCAAACTTTGCTTCAGTAGCTTCCTCACTTCTCTCAGCCTTCTAGAATTGAAGAGAAATATGGGCTTGATCTGGATTAGGCTAGATGGCATCACTGACTCAATGGACGTGAGTCTGAGTGAACTCCGGGAGTTGGTGATGGACAGGGAGCCCTGGGGGTTGCAAAGAGTGGGACATGACTGAGTGATTGAACTGGACTGAAGAAATATTGTTGTTGGTTTGATATTCTATTCAGATCACTAGAACTTTCTCCAAATCAACAATCCATTTTGCTTTCTTATCATTCTTGTGTTCACTGGAGCAGCACTTTTCATCTTCCTCTATGAATTCTTTCTTTGCATTTACAACTTGGCTAGTTGTTTGATGCAAATGGCCTACCTTGAGGCCTATTTCTGCTTTTAACATGCCTTCCTCACTAAGCTTAACAATTTCTAGCTTTCTGCTTAAAGGGAAAGGTGTTCCTTTCATTTGAACACATCGGAGCTATTGTAGGTTTATTAACTGGCTTAATGTCAATATTGTTGTATCTCATGGAATAGGGAAAGGAGAGGTAAAGAGACAGGGGCATGACTGGTAAAGCAAATAAAACACACACAATATTTATCAATTAAATTCGTTGTCTTATGTGGGCATGGTCCATGGGGCCTCCAAATAATTACAATAGTAACATCAAAGATCACTGACCACACATCAACAGTAAGTTTTCTTTCTTTCTTTTTTTTTTTTTACCATCACCAATTTCCTCTCCAATGTTCTTCCTTTCTTTAGGAACATCTGAGGTTCTGACCTATGTAATCTTCCTTCTCTCGAAAAAAATTCTTCTAATGTTTCTTTCAAGACACATCTACTGACAACAAATTCCCTCAGGTTTTGTTTGTCTGAGAAAGTCTTTATTTCTCTTTTACTTTTGAAGGATAATTTCACAGGGTACAGAATTCTAGGTTGGTGGGTTTTTTTTTGTTTTTTTTTTCCTCTCACAACACTTAAATAATTTCACTCTACTCTCTTCCTGTTTTTAAGGTTTCTGAAGAGAAATTGAATGTAATTCTTATCTTTGTTCTTCTACAGGTAAAATGTTCCGCCTTCCCCCTGGGATTCTTCCAGGATTTTTTCTTTATCTCTGACTTTCTGCCATTTGAAAATAATATGCCTAGGTGTAGTTTTCCTGGAATTTATCGTATGCACACTAACTTGCTTCAGTTGTGTCCAATTGCTTGTGACCCTGTGGACTGTAGCCTGCCAGGTTCTTCGGTCCATGGGATTCTCCAGGCAAGAATACTGGATGGAGTGGGTTGTCATTCCCTTCTCCAGGGGGTTTTCCCGAGCCAGGGATCAAGCCTGGATCTCCTGCATTGCAGACAGATTCTCTACTGTCTGAGCCACCTGGGAAGCTATTCTATGTACTGTTTTCTGAGTATCCTAGATTTGTGTTTTAGTGTTTGGCATTAAATCTGAGGGAGTCTAAGTCATTATTCGGAGAAGGCAATGGCACCCCACTTCAGTACTCTTGCCTGGAAAATCCCATGGACGGAGGAGCCTGGTGGGCTCCAGTCCATGGGGTTGCGAAGAATTGGACACGACTGAGCGACCTCACTCTCACTTTTCACTTTCAGGCATTGGAGAAAGAAATGGCAACCCACTCGAGTGTTCTTGCCTGGAGAATCCCAGGGACGGCAGAGCCTGGTGGGCTGCCGTCTGTGGGGTCGCACAGAGCTGGACACGACTGAAGCGACTTAGCAGCAGCAGCAGCAGCAGCCAGTCATTATTGCTTCTTATGCTCCTTCCACTCCTTTCTCTCTTTTCCTTCTGGTATTTTCGTCACACAAATGGTACACTTTTTGTAGTTGACCCACAGTTCTTGGATATTCTATATTTTTCCCAGTCTTTGTTTTTCTTTTTCCTTTTCAATTTTAAATTTCTATTGCGATATTTACAAGCTAAGAGATTCTTCAGCCATAATCAGTTTACTAGTGAGCCCATCAGACATTCTTTATTTCTGTTGCAGTCTTTTAAAATCTCCAGCATTAAAAAAAAAATTCTCCCTTAGAGCTCCCATCTATCTTCTTACATTTCCCCTCTGTTCTTGCATATTGTCTATTTTAATCATTAGAGGGCTTAGAATTCCTTAGAATATTAATCAAAGTTTTTAATTTTTATTTTTTAATATAAATTTACTTATTTTAATTGGAGGCTAATTACTTTACAATATTGTATTGGTTTTGCCATACCTTTACATGAATCAGCCTTGGGTGTACATGTGTTTCCCATCCTGAACCCCTCTCCCACATCCCTCCCCATCCCATCCCTCTGGGTCATCCCATCGCACCAGTCCTGAGCACCCTGTATCATGTATTGAACTTGGACTGGTGATTCGTTTCACATATGATAATATACATGTTTCAATGCCATTCTCCCAAATCATCCCACCCTTGCCCTCTCCCACAGAGTCCAAAAGACTGTTCTATACATCTGTGTCTCTTTTGCTGTCTCACATACAGGGTTTATCGTTTCCATCTTTCTAAATTCGATATATATGCATTAGTATACCATATTGGTGTTTTTCTTTCTGGCTTACTTCACTCTGTATAATAGGCTCCAGTTTCATCTTCCTCATTAGAACTGATTCAAATGTATTCTTTTTAATGGCTGAGTAATACTCCATTGTGTATATGTACCACAGCTTTCTTATCCATTCATCTGCTGATGGACATCTAAGTCACTTCCATGTTCTGGCTATTATAAACAGTGCTGCAATGAACATTGGGGCAAAGTTGTTTTTTTTTTAAATTCCTGTTTTGATAATTCCAACACCCTTGCCTATATCTGAGTCTAGTTTTGATTCTTGTTTTGCCTCTTCAGTGTGGTTTCCTTTTTTGTTGCTGCTGTTGTCTGTTTGTTTTGCTTTTTAGTACATCTTCTAATTTCTTTTCTTGATAACCAGATATGATGTACTGGGCAAAAGGAACTGCTATAAATCAGCCTTTAGTACTGTATGGTATTGTGTGGGAGGGGGTGGGAAGAGGGAAGCATTTTGTACTCCTGTGATTAGGTCTCAGTCTTTCAGTGAGCCTATGCCTCTGGGCTGTGATCTTTACACATGTTTCTAAGTCCACACTTCTCCTCTACACCCCCTTAGATGGGATAGAATGCCTATGATGGGCTCGAGTTGGATAGTTCCCTTTTCCCACGTGGAAGGCTAGAGGCAGCTGGAGTTGGTTATCTTCCTCCTCTAGGTGAGTTAGACTGATAAAACCCCAGCAGGTTAGGTTCTGGTTAAAGAGTTTCTCCTGAGGGTAGGCCTTGCTAAGGAGAGCAGAGCCACTTGCATGGAATGTGTTTTTCCAACCCTCACCTTCAGGGTATGTCTGTCTTTACTTCTGAAGTGAGTCTCCTGCAGGCAGCCTACAGGTGGGTCTTGTTTGTATTCATCCATTCAACCACTTGATTGGCCTTTTGACTGGTGAACTTAGCCCATTTACATTTCTAAAAATTTATTTAATTTCAGCTGAGGGATAATTGCTTTGCCACATTGTGTTGGGTTCTGCCATACACCAACATGGATTAGCCACAGGTATACATATGTCCCCTCCCTTTTGAGCCTGCCTTGCATCCTAACCCTCCAGGTTGTCACAGAGCCCTGGTTTGAGCTCCCTGAGTCATACAGCAAATTCCCTCTGGCTATCCATTTTACATACGGTAGCGTGTGTGCTTCCATGCTCCTCTCTCCATTAGCCCATTTACATTTAAAGTAATTACTGGTAGGTATGTACTCATTGCCGTTTTGTCACTTGTTTTCTGGCTGTTTTTGTGGTTCCTGTCTATTCCCGCCTTCTTTCTCTTTCTTCCATTGTTTGTTGGTGGTTTTCTTCCGTGTTATGTTTAATTCTCATTTTTTTTCCTTCTGTGCATTTACTGTAAGTTTTTTCCTCTTGTTACCATGAAATTCACATATACTGTATATATAAATACTAGTCTGTTTTAAGTTGATAACAACTTAAATTTGAACATATTCCAAAGTTTGTCTTTTTCCTTACTACTTTTGATGACACATTTTATATCTTTCTATTTTATGTATCTCACAACCAATTATTGTTATTTTAGTTAGTTTTTTTACTACTTTTGCCTTTTAACATTCATTCTGACTTTATATTGCTTTTCCAGTGAGAAATGTTTAGTTTTGGATGGTTCTTATTGTTAATCAGTACCATTTGTTTTCTGCTTAAAGAAGTCACTGTAACATTTCTTGTAGGGCTGGCTTAGTGGTGGTGGATTCATTTAGCTTTTGCTTATCTCTCCTTCAGTTCTGAATGATAATCTTTCTGGGTAGAGAATTCTTGGTTCGAAATTTATTCTTTACAACACTTTGACTACATCATGCCATTCCCTTTTGTACTGTAAGGCTTCTGTTGAAAAATCTTGTGATAGTATTACAGGATTTTTCTTATTTGTAACACTTAAAAATCTTGTGATAGTATTACAAGATTTTTCTTATTTGTACCACTTTTTTCTTTCTCTTGCCACTTTTAGGATTCTCTTTTTATCCTTAAATTTTTACCGTCTTAATTATAACATGCCTTGGTGTGTATCTCTTTGTATTCATCTTATTTGGAACTCTCTGAACTGGTATGTCTGTTTCCTTCGCTGGGTTAGGGAAGTTTTCAGCCACTATTCCATCACTTTCTTATGCTGATAGAGATTAGCTTCTTCTCCTGCATTTCTCAGTGCCACAACTCCTTCCCTTAAACTAATTTCAATGAGCTAAGGACTGAATCCTGGAAAGAGCCCTGGTTTGGGGTTCAGAAGTCTCAAGTCAAAGTCCTGGCTCTTCTTTATGTATTGTGTGATGTTAGGCAAGTCATTCAACCTCTCCTGACTCCTCGTTATCTACAAAATGGGTAGGTGGTGGAGATAAGAGTGACTATAAGAGTGCTGGGGGCAGGAAATGACATAATGAACACAGATGTGTGGGACAGACTNTAAAAAAAAAAAAAAAACATTGTGGCGATTTCTCAAAAAGTTGATACTACAACTACTATATGATCCAGCAATTCCACTTCTGGATATTTATCAGAATAAACAAAAACACTAATTAGAAAAGTTATCTTTTCCCCTATGTTTATTGCAATATCATTTACAATAGCCAACACATAGAAAAAATATAGGTGTCTATCTAAAGAGGATGTGACATATATATTGCCATAAAGAAGGCTGAGTGCTGAGGAATTAATATTTCAAATTGTAGTACTGGAGAAGAGTCAAGAGTCCATTTGACAGCAAGGAGATGAAACCAGTCAGTCCTAAAGGAAATCAACCCTGTACATTCATTGGAAGGACTGATACTGAAGCTCCAATACTTTGGCCATCTAATGAGAAGATCTGACTTATTTGAAAAGAACCTGATGCTGGGAAAGATTGAGGGCAGGAGGAAAAGGGGATGACAGAGGTTGAGATGGTTGGATTGCATCACTGACTAAATGGATATGAGTTAGAACAAACTCCAGGAGATAGTGAAGGACAGGGAAGCCTGAAGTGCTGCAGTCCATGGGGGTGTAAAGAGTCAGACATGATTGAGCGACTGAACAACAAATATTACTCAGACATAAAACATAATTAAATTTTACCTTTTGCTAAGTGAAATAAATCAAAGAGAGAAAGACAAATATTGTATGATATCACTTATGTGTAGGACATAAAAAATCAAAACAAATAACAAACAAATGTTTGCCAGTGTAGAAAGAGGAAGGAATATGAAAAAAAAAAAATGTGTGCAGGGATTTAAGAGCACAAACTTCCAGTTACAAAATAAATGTATTATGGGCCTGAAATCTATAGTGCGAGACTGTAATAGATAACTATATAGTATCTTTGTATGGTGACATAACTAGACTCATCATGTTGTATGTTGAAATGTATAAAAATCACTTTGTTGTGTAACAGGAGCTAACATAGTATTGCAGGTCAATTATACTTTAAAAACAAATTCATAAGAAAAGAAATCAGATTCGTGATTACCAAAGATAGGTGGTGAGGTGAGGAAGAATTAGATGAAGGCAATAACAACGTGCAAGTTTCAAATTATATGATAAATAAGTATTTAATTAAATGAATTTAAGAAATTTAAAAATAATCATCAATACATACATTTTAAAGTACACTGAATGTTTAATTCAATTTTCACAGAAATTTGCATTATGTTTTTATACAAAAATGGTCAGTTCAGTTCAGTCGCTCAGTCGTGTCTGACTCTTTGTGACACCATGAATCGCAGCACGCCAGGCCTCCCTGTCCATCACCAACTCCCAGAGTTCATTCAGACTCACATCCATCGAGTCAATGATGCCAGCCAGCCATCTCATCCTCTGTCATCCCCTTCTCCTCCTGCCCTTAATCCCTCCCAACATCAAAGTATTTTCCAGTGAGTCAACTCTTCGCATGAGGTGGCCAAAGTATTGGAGTTGCAGCTTTAGCATCATTCCTTCCAAAGAAATCCCAGGGCTGATCTCCTTCAGAATGGACTGGTTGGATCTTCTTGCAGTCCAAGGGACTCTCAAGACAAAAGTGGTAATCTTTAACAATAAGATGAATATTATCTCTTAAAATACAAGTATTAGAAGCTTCTCAGAATTAGACTCATGTGCCCATTCAAAATATGTAAAAGAACTCAGAATAATCTTCCAATTATCAATCTTCCAATTTTCAATTATTTTATTTTTTAAAAATGACAAGATTTGAACTACCTATGACCAATATAACACAAAAAATGATTTTGCAGAGTGTTGGTGTTGTTGTTTTTGTGGTTGTTCAGTCGTTTGGTCATGTCTTTACAGCCCCATGGGGTGCAATATACAAGGCTTCTCTGTTTTTCATCTCACAGGGTTTGCTCAAACTCATATCCATTGAGTCAATGATGCCACCCAACCATTTCATTTTCTGTCTCCTCTTCTCCTCCTGCCTTCAATTTTTCCCAGCATTTGGTTCTTTATTAATAAGTCAGATCCTCGCATCAGGGAGCCAAAGTATTGGAGCTTCAGCTTCAGCATCAGTCCTTCCAGTGAATATTTATGGTGGATTACCTTTAGGATTGATTGGTTTCATCTCCTTGTTGTGCAAGGGACTCTCAAGAATCTTCTCCAGCATCACAGTTTGAAAGTATCTATTTATTCTTCAGTGCCCAACCTTTGTTTTGGTCCAATTCTCACATCTATACATGACTAATGGAAAGTGTTGATTATCATCTATTTTTAAAAAATTATATGAAACTACAGAACTCCTAACCAAAAATATAAAGAAATGAGGCATATATAATGGGAAGTACAGTACACAGAACATGTTTGTTTTTTTTCAGATCAATTGTATTTCAAAGAAATACTATCTTTAACTTCTAATTACATCATAGTTACATTGTGAAAGAAATAGAACAAACTGCAATATAATTGTGTTACAAGTTAATAAAATACTCAAAGTCTCCAACATGATACACAAGATATTCCTGAATTTATGATTAACACTAAATTTTATATTTTGTACCCTTCCTATTCATTTTGTTTCATCTGCCAAATCTTTAAACACAAAAATCAATATGAGTTACAATCTACTATTTATGCAAAAATTATAACAAATAAATAGAGAATATTAGTACTGGCAGTTTGCCTAATGTGATGCTGCTTCAAATGTGCAAGCTCGGCAAATGACTTGTAAAATGTCGTTGGAAATTAAAAGTAACAACATTTCATGAAAAGTTGCAGGAACCAGAGACTGAAACGTCTTTACTCAATTCAGATTCCTAAACCTTTGCCTATTTGACATGATGATATAAGTATAGTCAAAAATAGGCACAAATTATGCTATAACATCTGATACTTTTCAAGAGAAAAATTTGGGAGATTGACAAAGTGGAATATGGCTTATAATGTGATTCTGTAAGTTGCTATAATTTATTTTTACAAAATTCTTCTACTCATTATTTATTTTATACCTTTCTAAGTTGTTTGCGTAGTGAAATAAAAGTGGTAGACTTAATTTTATTCCACAGCAGAAGCATGTAGAACTATTCTAAAAAAAAATATGAAGTAGATTTGCTTGCATTACTCTCTTCAGTCTGAGTTGCAAATCATTATAATTATTTCATTTTACATTAGCCAGTTTATTCTGTAACTAAAAGAGAGAAGTTTTGCTTAACGTTAGCTTGACAATTACCTTTTGAAATGACTTAGGGACTCTCAGTGATGAAAAACATACACATAATTATGAAAAAAATATGACTGTCAATAACCTAAATATGAACAAGGCTGAGAGTAACTCCTTTTGGTACTTAAACCAATGCCTGTATTATTTAATGTATTAATGTAAATTGTTTAATATGAATTGTTGCACTCCCATCCTCACCTCTATTTTGATAAGGGCATATTTGCTTGGCTTTTACTCCAAAGAAGGTTTGTAAAAAGCTCTCATAATGTTGGTAACTTACTAGGCAATCTTATGCTCAGAGACCATGTGAATATTCAACTCAGACTACAATAAAAGAAATCATTTCTATTCACTTAATGTATTAGCTAAATTATGAGAGGTGACTTAAAATGAATAGCAGGGAATATATGAGAACATATACTTGAGTTTAGAAAGCAGACACCAATAATATAAGAGTTTAATTGAGTATATATGGCTAAATAGTAAATTTAGAAATCATAGGCCACATGGCATTTAACCAACTATGTGAATTAATTTGTGGTTCAAAATCTGAAGGGTAGGACATAGTGTTTATTTACCTTAAATGTTAATACAACACCTATCTCAACTCCTATTTCATTTGATAAATAGAGCAAAAGTGTCTTTGTCTTTAACATGTCATAATATAGGGACTATTTTTTGGAAATTTAGTCAATTTACAGTATTTTGATAATTTCAGCTGTACAGCAAAGTGATTCAGTTATGCATATATATCAATATAGAGAACATCCATATTCTTTTACACTATCTTCAATTACAGGTTATTATAAGATATTGAGTATACTTCCCTGTGATATATAGTGGGTCCTTGATATTTATCTATTTTATGTATGTGTGTATATTTTAATCTAAAACCTCTAATTTATTCCTCACTACTACTTTGGTAATCACGTTTGTTCTGTGTCTAGGACACTATAAATAAGCTCATTTGTATCATTTTTTAAATTCAGTATATAAAGTTTAGTGCATATGTTTCATTCATTTTGAAGTACTAAATCATACAACCAAATTAAAATAAAAAATTATAGACAAATTAAAGTGATTAAAATAAAAAAGGAATGATTTCTCTTTTCTTTCCTAGATCACTGTTGTTATAAAAAATTTAGCTAAAAGCCAAATGATGTTTTAATTCTCAGAAATAAGACAAATCAAATCATTGTACATTATTAGGCCCCAATAACTTCTGCAAAACTCATCTCTAAGGCTTTCTCTGCATCTATTGGTGTAATCATCCATCCATAAAACTCTCCAGAAAGCAGGAATAGAAGGAACATACCTCAACATAATAAAAGCTATATTTGACAAACCCACAGCAAACATTATTCTCAGTGGTGAAAAATTGAAAGCATTTCCCCCAAAGTCAGGAACAAGACAAGGGTGCCCACTTTCACTGCTACTATTCAACATAGTTTCTGGAAGTTTTGGCCACAGCAATCAGGGCAGAAAAAGAAATAAAAGGAATCCAAATTGGAAAAGGAGTAAAACTTTCACTGTCTGCATATGACATGATCCTCTACATAGAAAACCCTGAAGACTCCACCAGAAAATTACTAGAGCTAATCAATGAATATAGTAATATTGCAGGATATAAAATCAACACACAGAAATCCCTTGCATTCCTATACACTAATAGTGAGAAAATAGAAAGAGAAATTAAGGAAACAATTCCAGTCACCATTGCAACAAAAAGAATAAAATACTTAGGAATATATCTACCTAAAGAAACTAAAGACTTATATATAGAAAACTATAATACACTGGTGAAAGAAATCAAAGAGGACACTAATAGATGGAGAAATAAACCATGTTCATGAATTGGAAGAATCAATATAGTGAAAATGAGTATACTACCCAAAACAATTTATAGATTCAATGCAATCTCTATCAAGCTACCAATGGTATATTTCACAGAGGTAGAACAAATAATTTCACAATTTGCATGGAAATTCAAAAAACCTCAAATTGCCAAAGCAAACTTGAGAAATAAGAATGGAACTGGAGGAATCAACTTGCCTGACTTCAGGCTCTACTACAAAGCCACAGTCATCAAGACAGTATGGCACTGGCACAAAGACAGAAATATAGGTCAATGGAACAAAATAGAAAGCCCAGAGATAAATCCACGCACCTATGGACACCTTACCTTAGACAAAGGAGGCAAGACTATACAATGGAGTAAAGACAATCTCTTTAATAAGTGGTGCTGGGAAAACTGGTCAACCACTTGTAAAAGAATGAAACTAGAACACTTTCTAACACCATACATAAAAATAAACTCAAAATGGATTAAAAATCTAAAAGTAGGATCAGAAACTATAAAACTCCTAGAGGACAACATAGGCAAAACACTCTCCAACATAATTCACAGTAGGATCCTCTATGACCCACCTCCCAGAATATTGGAAATAAAAGCAAAAATAAACAAATGGGACCTAATTAACCTTAAAAGCTTTTGCACATCAAAGGAAACTATAAGCAAGGTGAAATGACAGCCTTCAGAATAGGAGAAAACAATAGCAAATGAAGCAACTGACAAACAACTAATCTCAAAAATATANATCAATTAAAAAAATCATGTGCTCCACATTGTAAAGTAATTAACTTCCAATTAAAATAAATAAATTTATATTAAAAAAGATAAAAATAAAATAAAATACAAAAAAAAATCAGTTTGTATGTCATTTTACAGACCCAGATTCTCTTTTTATTAGAAGAGTTTATCCTTGCTAATTTTGGTAAAGGATCTTTCAAGTGGTCCTTTGGTATCACTTGAAAGATTATGACTAGGGAGAAATTGAGTAACTATAGTGAAAGAAGACAAAATAAGTGAAGTTGCATTCAAAATTATTTGTCATTTCACATTCTGTTCATTTTTCCCTCAACTATTGTCCAATTACTTTAGACAGTCTCAGTAGGTCAGTTTTTCTAAGCTCTTTTCTTAGTATACAACCATCTTTCATTTTTTCTTACCTTAAAAATTTGAAATTTCAGCCAACTACTTGTCATTGTGCATAACTTTGAGTATGTAATTTTTAAAATATTACATTCTGTTCAGTTCAGTTCAGTTGCTCAGTCGTGTCTGACTCTTTGTGACCCCATGAATTGCAGCATGCCAGGCCCTCCCTATCCATCACCAACTCCCAGAGTTCACTCAAACTCACGTCCATCGAGTCGGTGATGCCATTCAGCCATCTCATCCTCTGTCGTCCCCTTTTCCTCCTGCCTCCAATCCCTCCCAGCATCAGAATCTTTTCCAATGAGTCAACTCTTCACATGAGGTGGCCAAAGTACTGGAGTTTCAGCTTTAGCATCATTCCTTCCAAAGAACACCCAGGGCTGATGTCCTTTAGAATGGACTGGTTGGATCTCCTTGCAGTCCATGCGACTCTCAAGAGTCTTCTCCAACACGTAGATAAATGTATTCATTCAGTAGAAAAATGCTTAGTATCAAATAAAGGAAAAATCCAAAGGAGTTAATAATCTTTTATGAATTGTAGAAGAGAATTTTAAAAAGTTACCTCCAGAATAATTTTCTCTATTTGCATTTTTAAATACTTAATATAAACTTTAGGCAGCTGAGGATTTTTAATTTATTCTGATACAAGGTAGATTTGACTAAAATGTATCATTACATAATGGGATGATAAGACACAGTGGGAGAAACACATAAGGATTCAAGGCAACTTGGCATTAGACTTTACTTATACCTTACTGAATGAAAATGAAAGTTATTATTAATCTCTGTTGCCCTGTGCTCTTTCCTGTAACATTGATGTATTTGGACATATAATATTTCAAGTCCTTTCTTTCAGTATTTTGTGAGAAAACAGTACTATTCTTTTTTCCAGAGCATTCATTTATTGTGTATATTTAAATTCTAAACTATGCAACTGCAAATTTTCAATGTTAAAATGCAAATTGATTTTGCATAACTACCAATGAAAGGAGCAGGAGTTCTACCCTCCCTGTCAGTAGTAGCAGTACAAGCAGGTAAAATTTAATAAACAGCCATTTGGTGCTTAACTGCAAGTTGGATTTAACTTTCTTGACATAATTGAATTGCCAATAACCTGGTACTAGGGTGACTTGCTGGGTTCCAGAGCTGAAAATGCTTCCATAGGCAGCCCATCTGCTGCTTAATTTTAATGATGCCTGGGTACTTAAATAGATAATAATAAACTCTTCTATTGAAAGTGAAAGAAGGTCTTGTGCTTTTTTTCTTTTTTTAACAAAGTACTTTAAAGTTAGCAGAATATGGACTATTTAAGAACCATACTGATGCCTACTTGTCCCAGTCATTCATTATCATCATAATTTAAAATAAATGTGTACTTCTATTTTATAAAAGTAAATCAACAGATTAAAAATAGAAGTATACATTTATTTTATAGTAGTGAAACACATCAACTAAGTACTTATGAATCACTGAAACAGTTTAAAAGAAAAATGTAAATTTTCCTCAGTGTTTAAAATGTGCTCTAATTTTTCTCATAAGAAGCTTTAATTATGACAAGCTTATTAATTTACATTACAGATAGATTTTTTTGAGCTTCAACTGTGAAGGCAAGTCAGTGGGGCAGCTGCTTATGTCCAAACTAAGAAGAAATTAGAATAAGTATGTTCGTTAGCTCAGCTCTCTACACAGGATGCTTCACATAAACTGTGAAACTGAAATTGTAACTTACTCCTACATAGTGTACAACCATATTTAGTGGGAGGAGGGGGTAGGAAAGCATCCTTCACCCAGTGCAGTAGTCACCAACATTAAGGAAATTATGAAGTTATTTGAAAAATGTAGAATATAAAGAAGCAGGAAATTATTAGCAATTGTGCTCATGTCTGTTCACAGATTAAGGTCAGCAAAATTCATCCTAATGAATGATTTTATATGAAAAATAAATAGGCAACATATAACATCTTTTAGGTAATGTAAGACTACAAGATTGTTCTTAAATTATAAGCAGGGAATTGATTCAATTTGTCATAGTAATCTTCAAGAGACATTATTTCACCTTGTGTTTCAGCTAATTTATGCCAATTCATTTGTGTTTATTTCATTTTCTAGAGTATAGAGACTAGAATTTATGTAAAAAAAATTGAAAAGTTATACTCACTATATTGCTTGAAAGTCATACCTGTGTAGGCACATACACACATATATAATTTCAAACTTATTTGAATCAATTGAATTTAGCTTTAATAAATGATTACCTGAAAAAAGATTAGATATTTGATTAAATTATTGGTAAGATTACATTTCTAGGCAGTGAGATACGAAGCAGAAAAAATTAGAAATTTCAACAGAAACAGTAATTTGGAAATAAGGGCAGATTTCTCAGCATATCTTGGTTAGAATAAAAGGAAACTAGATACTAACTTCTAGAGAGCACTTCTCTGAAAATAGATATGGAGTTTTGAGAGAAATACAGAAAATAAAAACAGAAAATGTATATGAAAATATGAAGCCTACAGCTGGACACAATGGTAAATGAAAATGTTAAAAGAAGCAACTTCAAGAAACTGCTGAATTAAATGGAGGCAGAGTAAAAGCTGAACAAACTGGATTGCTGGATTGCTAGTTTCAGTCCCAACATGTCAAGATCCAGGAATGTGTCACTCACATGCTTACAACAAGAAAAGCCCAGACAAACTGAAAAAAACAGACTTATTTAGACCCATCAGAGATCTGAGATCATAGGACAAGGAGAGACAGGTGGCTGTATCCAGATGGTTGAGTCAAGATCTGCTTACATGAAACAGAAGCCATTAGGGACATCAACTGGTTTAAACATATTAAAGATAAGTATGATGAGGCTAGAGGCTAAGTTTAGACTGACATAAGACTGGGAAATCCCTTGGGGAATGCAGTTTTAGTAGAGACTCCAAATTTTCATGGATTCCTCCTGGTATCCCAACAGGTTTTAGTGGAGAAAAATTGATATAAATTTTCCCACATCACTCTGACAGGAGAAGGGGGAGAGTAATCATGGTAAAACATACTCAGAACCTTTTCTATAAATACTTGTACTCTTCAGTGGAAAATATTTTGTGAGACCCTTACTCTAGTTGGGTGTAGGGTAGTGTGTTTCTTCTTTTATTCAGCCCCTGCTATCTTGGCTGTCCCATGGGAAGACAAAGCAAACAAATAAACAAAACCCCAGATAACAACAGGAACACAAAACAAACTCAGCTTGGAATATGCCTTTAAGGAAATAAATTTAGAAGGCCACAGACAAAGAAAAAGGTGAAAGTTCAGGGCAGGTTGTGGGGATATATCACTGAAGAAGCAGTTGTAAAGATTGCAGTTAAGAAAAAGTTCAGTGAGCTGAACAGTAGAACAAGAGAAAATTCCCAATCTGAAATGCAGAGGGAAAATTATTTAAAACTTAAAAAAAAAAAAAAGGAATAGGACATACAGGAACTATAGGACAAATTCAAAAATTGTAACATGAATAATTGGAATGCCAGAAGTAGAAGAAATAGAAAAAAGCAGAAAAAATGACTTAAGTAATAATATCAGAGAACTTTCCAAAGTTAATAATAGACATAGAACCACAGATACTGGAAGCTCAGGAGACATTAGGCAGGGTAACTATACATATAGAACACTCCAGAAAACAACAGCAATAAGAAATAAAACTAGCTATCGGTATATTATATTAAAACTGCAGAAAAGCAAGCATACACAGAAATTCTTGAGAAATTCAGCAGTGAAAATATCTATAAAAGAAACCCAATAGAGTATTGTAAAGTTAAATTAAAAAATAAATAAATTAATTAATTAAAAAAAAAGAAAAAGGGTAAGATTTACAGTGAACATTCAATAGAAACCAGACAGTAAAAAGAATAAAGTAGAACACCTGATCATCTACATGCGAAAAAAAAATAAATAACCTTAACCCAAACCTTATAACCTTCATAAAAATTAACAACTCAAATGAATCATGACCTATATGTGAAGTACGCAATTTTAAAACTTCTAGACAACACAGGGAAATAACCAGGTTACCTTGTGTATTGTCATAACTTTCCACTTTTTTGATAAATACCAAAGACATAGTGTAAGAAACAATGGATATGCTGAACCTCATTAAATTAAAAGTTTCTGCTCTGTAAAGAAATATATATATATATATATACATATATATATATGTATATATGTATGTATATATAAAGTATAAAGTACATACCACAGGCTGGGGAGAGAATGTTTGCAGAGGACATATTTGATTAAAGAATGTCATCCAAAATATGACAAGACATTTTATAATTCAATAATGAGAAAACAAAATATTGGATTAGAGAATGGACCAGAAACATATGCAGATGACTAATACATGTATGAAAAGATGCTTCACATCATACGTCATCAGGAAAATGCAAGTTAAAATAACATTGAGATACCACTACACATCTGTTAGAATGGCTATAAGAATTTTAGAAATTAATAAACTTTCATCCTATGAGAATACAGATTAATGATTCTGAAACTATTATACAAGTACAGTTGACTCAAACAAATAGGGATTTGAACTGTACAAATGCACTTTTATATGAATTTTCTCAATAAATATGTAGTGATGCAGCAGCAAAAATCTGCATGAAAATGCAGGAGATGCAAGAGATGTGGGTTCAGTCCCTGGGTAAAACAGCAATACCTGAACCATGAACTTCCTGATGTTTAAGCTGGTTTTAGAAAAGGCAGAGGAACCAGAGATCAAATTGCCAACATCTACTGGATCATGGAAAAAACAAGAGAGTTCCAGAAAAACATCTATTTCTGCTTGATTGACTATGCCAAAGCTTTTGACTGTGTGGATCACAATAAACTGTGGAAAATTCTGAAAGAGAAGGGAATACTAGACAACCTTACCTGTCTCTTGAGAAATCTGTATGCAGGTCAGGAAGCAACAGTTAGAACTGGACATGGAACAACAGACTGGTTCCAAATAGGAAAAGGAGTATGTCAAGGCTGTATATTTTACCCTGCTTATTTAACTTATATGCAGAGTATATCATGAGAAAGGCTGGACTGGAAGAAACACAAGCTGGAATCAAGATTGCCAGGAGAAATATCAATAACCTTAGATATGCAGATGATACCACCCTTATGGCAGAAAGTGAAGAGGAACTAAAAAGCCTCTTGATGAAA
>SJYV01056219.1:292780-339027 GCA_006410875.1 Neotragus pygmaeus | reverse complement strand
ATATATATATATATATATATGTATAAAATTTAAATTTATTTGTTTTAATTGGAGGCTAACTACTTTACAATATTGCCTGAAAACTTCAGTGAACAGTGCAGCCTGGTGGGCTATAGTCTATGGGGTCACAAAGAGTTGGATGTGACTGAGCACACGTGTATGCACTACAATACTATACAATCTGTGTGTATTAAAAACCATGGATGTGGAGTGTTGACTACATAATTATACTCAACATTTCAACCACATGGAGGGTTATTGTTCCTAACTCTCATGTTGTTCAAGAGTCAACTCTACACTAGAGTTTGAAAACAATAAACAAATGAAGAACAAGTGGTGGGAGTGGATTTATCACTGTTGGGAGTTGAAATAAACAAAGGAAGCAGGTCAGAATGACACACTGGGTAATGGATCAGAGTTGGACACATGAGTATGAACTCATGTTTAACTTAACATAGATACAAATTTTTATTCCATGTAGAAATATTTATAAATGTATGTATAAACACTGGTTAGTATACACACACACATTTTCTTGCTCTGTCAGTTGAGAGGGCCTAGAGGTAGTAGCCAGCACACCTAGAACCCAAATCTGTCTTTCTAAATAGCATTCTCCAATAATAGGAACCAGGACTTCATAAAGAAATCAGTGGTTCTAGGTTTGGGGGAGGAAATGGATAATAAGAGTGTGGAGCATTTTATTGTACCAGTAAGTAGGGAAGTCCTAAACACACACATACTTGCACACACATACACACAAACACACTATAATGCAAGTCTGTCAAAGGAACACTGGAATCAACTAAAAGCATTCTCATTGGAAAACTGGAAGAATTTAAGCCAAAAATAAAATAATATTATTGAATTATAAGCCAAACTATAAAGTAAATATCCAGGAGACTTAGCATCTGTCCTTCCTAAGCCTGTATCTCTCATTTATAACAAGAATCTTGTTGAGTCAGCTAGAAGAAGCCTCCACCCTCAATAGCTGATTAAATTGCCCATCTTCCATCATCCCTGAAGGTGATATCTGGTCACTTTTACTAGTAAAAACTTTGTTAGGTCTAATTAACCAGAATATACTCTATCCCTGAAGTTTCCTCTTAGAAATTTTCCGTCTACTAACTGTTACCTGGCTCCTTGGCTATAAATCCCCCACTTGTCATGTTCCATTTAGAACTGAGTCTAGTTTTATACTGAGGTCTTTTTTATCATGTATATATATAAAATCTGCCTTTACCATTTTAATTACTGCCCAGCTCTGACTTTGAGCCAAATCCTGGAACACAAAGTGGATATTAGGTGAAAACTCAGGAAATCTTAATAAGCTATGAACTTCAGTTAATAATTATGTGTCATTATTGGTTTATTAATTGTGACAAATATAGTACTGCTCTGTCTGTGTGTACTAATAGCTTTGTCTGTTAGTACAGCTAACATAAAATAGTATGTATACTAATGTGTAGGGAAATGTGTTATGTTTAAAAATTTTCTGCGAATCTATAACTATTCTAAAATAAGAAGCTTGTTAGGAAAACCCAACCAACCAAACAACAAGCAAAAAAATAAATAAATAAAACAAAATACTAAATGAATTTTGATGTTATATAGACCTAGGTTTACCTCTTAAGCTAAGACTTAGTTTTGTCAGCTGGAAATGGGAATCATGATGTGTACATTTGTTTTAAGTATTTACTATTATAACTGTTTCAAGCGTCTGCATATACAGAGACAATGAATCTTAATTACCTTTGCTTTTTTTATTTTCTTGATGAAAAGTGATTACAACTAATGAAATCTAAAGTCCTCATAAAAGTTGATTTACAAACTGATTAATATGCTTTTCTTTTATCTTCCTACAAATTAACATGACTGACATCGTAGTATGTTTATTTTGCTAAGTCTACCCTTAAAAGTAGATGGATTCCCATAAATTATTCATGAAGGAAATGGCATATCTATAACCACACTGCTATGCTTTAATCTTCTAAATACTCTTGAGGATTTAGAATCGCAAACTACTATCCTAACGAAGTGAAACTCTATGAAAAAAATCGGAAGTCAATATTCTGGAACGAGGAAGAGAAAGAATTATTAGATTGATGAGAAGCCAACAAAAGGAAAAATCATCAATTTCCCATGTTTAAATATACTACTGTATGGAAATTGTTAGTCTTAGAATAGAGCAATGCAATAACAACTATATTATTTTATTCAATATTTGTTAAACAACAGTTTATTGATTCCAAATTTTCAGACGTGTGCTAGAAAATTTGGGTGCACTCTACTCTAATTTGAGTTGAAACTAAGAGTTTACTGCAATAACATATATGAGAAAAAACTGAAAAAGAATGAATATATGTGTATGTCTACTGAATCACTTTACTGTACACTTGAAACTAACACAATGTTGTAAATCAACTATACTTCAATAAATTTTCTTATAAAGCTTACATAATGAAAAACCTGGTTCACAACCATATTCAATATTTGATTTATTAACATCTGGTCTCCCTTGATCTCACCGAATGTTTCTCCTGTTGCATTCCCTAACTTACTGAAAGACTCTACTATCCACTTAAGTGCCCTAGCTTGAACACACTTCCCCATTCTATTGCCCTTTCTGCCATATCCAATTCTACACCAATATTACTCAGTTTTATATGATAGCCAATAGCTCCTTGTAGCTATTGGCTTCTGGAACGTGGCTCTGCTCTGCTCTCTTTGCTTAATCACTCAGTCATGTCTGATTCTTCGTGACCCCATGGACTGTAGCCTGCCAGGCTCCTCTGTCCATGGAATTCTTCTGGCAAGAATACTGGAGTGGGTTGCCATTTCCGTCTCTGGAAACATGGCTAGTGCAAACTAAAGAACTGAATTTTAAATTGTATGTAATTTTTCTTAATTTAAATGGATAATTAAAAGTTTGGGTCACTTAATCCTCAACCTGTGTCAAGCAGGTTTTCTCCATACCACCAGCAATTTTCCTTACACCAGTTCAGTTCAGTCGCTCAGTCACATCTGACTCTTTGTGACCCCATGGACTGCAGCACGCCATGCTTCCCTGTCCATCATCTACTCTTAGAGGCTACTCAATCTTATATCCATCACATCAGTAATGCCATCCAATGATCTAATCCTCTGTTGTTCCCTTCTCCTCCTGCCTTCAATCATTCCCAGCATCAGGGCCTTTTCCAGTGAGTCAGTTCTTTGCATCAAATGACCAAATTATTGGAGTTTCAGCTTTAGCATCAGTCCTTTCAATGAATTTTAGGACTGATTTCCTTTAGATTGACTGGTTGGATCTCCTTGCTGTCCAAGGGACTCTCGAGAGTCTTCTCCAACACCATAGTTTAAAAGCATCCATTCCTCGGCACTCAGGTTTCTTTATACTTTATACTCCAACACTCACATCCATACATGGTTACTGGAAAATCCATAGCTTTGACTAGATGGAATTTTGTTGGCAAATTAATGCTTCTGCTTTTTAATAATCTAACTAGGTTGGTCATAGTTTTTCTTCCAGGGAACAAGAGTCTTTTAATTTCATGGCTGCAATCACCATCTGCAGTGATTTTGGAGCCCCCCAAAATAAAGTCTCTCACTGTTTCCATTGTTTCCCCATCTATTTTCCATGAAGTGATGGGACTGGATGCCATGATCTTAATTTTCTGAATGTTGAGTGTCAAGCCAACTTTTTCACTCTCCTCTCACTTTCATCAAGAGGTTCTTTAGTTAATCTTTGCTTTCTGCCATAAGGGTGGTGTCATATGCATATCTAAGTTTACAGATATTTCTCCCAGAAATCTTGATTATAGCTTGTTCTTCATCCAGCCCAGCATTTCCCATGATGTACTCTGTATCTAAGTTAAATAAGCAGGGTGACAATATTTAGCCTTGACGTACTCCTTTCCCAATTTGGAGCCAGTCTGTTGTTCTATGTCCAGTTCTAACTGTTACTTCCTGACCTGCATACAGATTTCTCAGGAGGAAGGTCAGGTGGTCTGGTATTCACATCTCTTTAAGAATATTCCACAGTTTGTGGTGATCCACACTGTCAAAGGCTTTGGCGTAGTCAATTAAGCATAATTATGTGTTTTTCTGGAACTCCCTTGTTTTTTCGATGATGCAACAGATGTTGACAATTTCATCTCTTGCTCCTCTGCCTTTTCTAAATCCAGGTTGAACATCTGAAAGTTCACAGTTCATGTATTTTTGTAGCCTGGCTTGGAGAATTTTGAGCGTTACTTTGCCAGGGTGTGAGATGAGTGCAACTGTGCAGTAGTTTGAACATTCTTTGGCATTGCGTTTCTTTGGGATTGGAATGAAAGCTGACTTTTCCAGTCCTGTGTCCACTGCTGTTTTCCAGATTTGCTGACATATTGAGTGCAACATTTTCACAGCATTATCTTTTAGTATCTGAAGTAGCTCAACTGGAATTTCATCCCCTCCACTAGTTTTGTTAATAGCGATGCTTCCTAAGGCCCACTTGACTTTGCACTCCAGGATGTCTGACTCTAGGTGAGTGATCATATCATCATGATTGTCTGGGTCATGAAGATCTTTTTTGTATAGTTCTTCTGTGTATTCTTGCCACCTCTTCTTAATATCTTCTGCCTCTGTTGCGTTCATACCATTTCTGTCTTTTATTGTGCTCATCTTTGCATGAAATGTTCCCTTGGTATCACNTGCAGTGATTTTGGAGCCCCCCAAAATAAAGTCTCTCACTGTTTCCATTGTTTCCCCATCTATTTTCCATGAAGTGATGGGACTGGATGCCATGATCTTAATTTTCTGAATGTTGAGTGTCAAGCCAACTTTTTCACTCTCCTCTCACTTTCATCAAGAGGTTCTTTAGTTAATCTTTGCTTTCTGCCATAAGGGTGGTGTCATATGCATATCTAAGTTTACAGATATTTCTCCCAGAAATCTTGATTATAGCTTGTTCTTCATCCAGCCCAGCATTTCCCATGATGTACTCTGTATCTAAGTTAAATAAGCAGGGTGACAATATTTAGCCTTGACGTACTCCTTTCCCAATTTGGAGCCAGTCTGTTGTTCTATGTCCAGTTCTAACTGTTACTTCCTGACCTGCATACAGATTTCTCAGGAGGAAGGTCAGGTGGTCTGGTATTCACATCTCTTTAAGAATATTCCACAGTTTGTGGTGATCCACACTGTCAAAGGCTTTGGCGTAGTCAATTAAGCATAATTATGTGTTTTTCTGGAACTCCCTTGTTTTTTCGATGATGCAACAGATGTTGACAATTTCATCTCTTGCTCCTCTGCCTTTTCTAAATCCAGGTTGAACATCTGAAAGTTCACAGTTCATGTATTTTTGTAGCCTGGCTTGGAGAATTTTGAGCGTTACTTTGCCAGGGTGTGAGATGAGTGCAACTGTGCAGTAGTTTGAACATTCTTTGGCATTGCGTTTCTTTGGGATTGGAATGAAAGCTGACTTTTCCAGTCCTGTGTCCACTGCTGTTTTCCAGATTTGCTGACATATTGAGTGCAACATTTTCACAGCATTATCTTTTAGTATCTGAAGTAGCTCAACTGGAATTTCATCCCCTCCACTAGTTTTGTTAATAGCGATGCTTCCTAAGGCCCACTTGACTTTGCACTCCAGGATGTCTGACTCTAGGTGAGTGATCATATCATCATGATTGTCTGGGTCATGAAGATCTTTTTTGTATAGTTCTTCTGTGTATTCTTGCCACCTCTTCTTAATATCTTCTGCCTCTGTTGCGTTCATACCATTTCTGTCTTTTATTGTGCTCATCTTTGCATGAAATGTTCCCTTGGTATCACTAATTTTCTTGAAGAGATTTCTAGTCTTTCCTATTCTGTTGTTTTCTTTTCTATTTCTTTGCATTGATTGTTGAGGAAGGCTTTCTTACCTCTCCTTGCTATTCTTTGAAACTGCATTCAAATGGGTGTATCTTTCCTTTTTCCCTTGCCTTTAGCTTCTCTTCTTTTCTCAGCTATTTGTAAGGACTTGTTAGACAACCATTTTGCCACTTTGCATTTATTTTTCTTGTGTTTTTAAAAGCAAAACAAAGGCCCAAAATGGAGTTGTTTACAAAAGCCCCACATCACCAAACCAAATCTTAACTTAGTCAGCTCTTCCAGATATGGAATTATAATCCAGTCAATCAGGAATTTCCTGGTCAGCATTAGTTCAGTAACTTGGCTCAGAGATCTTCCTATTTTCTAAAGGAAAGACCATGCAATAACTAACGTGTTTTTTTTGTTTTTCATATACTCCCTTGTTCTCGCTCTCCTCTGCCTATAAAATGTTTCTCATTGTACAGTCCCTCAGAGTAACTTTCTATCTGCTGCTTTGGATGCTTTCTGATTCATGAGTCATTGAATAACGCCAATAATATCCTTAAAATTTACTCAATGAATTTTGATTTTTAACTCTGACCAACAATTCAGCTCAATTCTGACACTACCTATCAGGAGATTGCATCAGATTCCATGGGTTTAGGGCTCATTCATATTACGCTTCACTTCACAGCTCCCCCAAGTTCCCCCACCCTATTTCAGATGCTACTGTCAAATCCAGATTATTACCTGTGCTTCTGACCTACTGGCTAGAGAATGAAGGATTCCAGGACCTCACCCTGTTACGTGAGTAATTTGCTAGAATAGCTCAGAGAGGTCGGGGGGGGAAAAGTCTACTTTCTAGATTAACAATTTATTGTGAAAGGATGTAACTTATTTACAACCAGATGAAGAGGTTATAGTATGCACACGGCAGGATATGGGGAAAGGATGTGGAACATACACGGTCTCTGAACTGCTACTCTCTTGACTCTATGTGTTCACCAATACTGAAACTCTCAGAGCTCCATTATTTTGGGGTTTTGTGGAAGCTTCAATACATAAGCCTGATTCATTAAACTGCTGACCACTGGCTTTCAGTTCAAATGACAGTCCCTCCTCCCTCTATGGAGATCAAAGAGGTAAGACTTAAAGTTCCAAGCATCCAATCACATGGTTTGTACTCCTGGTTACAAACTGTCTACTTTAGTTGTGATCCAAAAGTTACCTCATTAACACAACAAGAGACATCTTTATCATGCTCTAATTTTCAGTTAAGAAATGTCAAGCATTATGGAAGCCCTTTGACAGAAACAGTAACAAAGACTGAATATACATTTCTTAGTATGAGTCATAATATGAATTTCATTTACTGGAAAATTTTAAGTACGTTTGAAAGAGCTAAGATATGTAAATATGCTTCTCAACTAAAATTTTAAGAAATTTAATAAACCTGAGTGGAATTTAGCTTTTGAATTGAGGTATGAGTTTTGAATACTTAGTAGCAAGAAGGTATGTAAAATATTCCTGAGAATTGTTTTATACTGATTACTTGTGAAATGATTATATTTTGGGTTGCTGCTGCTGCTGCTGCTAAGTCGCTTCAGTCGTGTCCGACTCTGTGCGACCCCAGAGATGGCAGCACACCAGGCTCCCCTGTCCCTGGATTCTCCAGGCAAGAACACTGGAGTGGGTTGCCATTGCCTTCTCCAATGTATGAAAGTGAAAAGGGAAAGTGAAGTCGCTCAGTCCTGTCCGACTCTTAGCAACCACATGGACTGCAGCCTACCATGCTCCTCTGTCCATGGGATTTTCCAGGCAAGAGTACTGGAGTGGGTTGCCATTGCCTTCTCCGATATTTTAGGTTAATATGGTGTTATTATCATTAAAAGTAATTTTACTTGTTTTTTCCCTTTTACAATGACTGTAAAATTACATAAACTTTGCAACACATTTCTATTGAATTATACTCTTCTGAACTATTTACTTGGGCTTCCCAGTTGGCATTAGTAATAAAGATCTCACCTGACAATGAAGAAGACATAAGAGACATGAGTTAGACCCCTGAATTGGGAAGGTCCCCTGGAGCAGGGCGTGGCAACACATTCCAGTATTCTTGCCTGGATAATCACATGGACAGAGGAGCCTGGTAGGCCGCAGTCCATAGATTTGCACAGAGTCAGACACAAATGAAGCAATTTTGAATCATGAACTATTTGCTTATCTCTACTACCTCTCTTAATTCCCTGACCCAGTAAGCCATCACTGTTACTCTTATATTTCCACTCTAGTTTCTTAATTTTCCTCTGCTTTCAATGTGGTCCCCCAAGTCAATGCATGTCTCTCTATTTCAATATACCTTCTGCTTCATAGAGCTGAGATAATCGAACTCTTAGTGTGTGCTCAATGGCTCAGTCGTGTCTCACTCTTTTTTTTTTTTTTTTTACTTTATTTTACTTTGCAATACTCTATTGGCTTTGCCATACATCGACATGAATCCACCGCAGGTGTACACGAGCTCCCAATCCTGAATCCCCCTCCCAACTCCCATCCCACAACATCTCTCTGGATCATCCCCGTGCACCAGCCCCAAGCATCCTGTATGTGAAACAACAAAAGAGACACAGACATATAGAACGGACTTTTGGCCTCTGAGGGAGAGGGAGAGGGTGGGATGATTTGGGAGAATGGCATTGTGTCTCACTCTTTGTGGCTCCATGGACTGTAGCCCACCAGCTTCCTCTCTCCGTGGACTTTTCCAGGCAGGAATACTAGAGCAGGTTGCCATTTCCTTCTCTGGGGGATCTCCCTGGCCCAAGGATTGAACCCTCATCTCTTATGTCTCCTGCATTGGCAGGTGGATTCTTTACCATAGTGCTACCTTTATTTTATAGTACATGTAAGTTTCCAATCTTTATTTTATAAAGAATATTCCTAACATGAAAATCATATTACACTGCTTATTGAAACATTTTTATATGTAAGTCTATTTCCTGCTATGTTTCTCATAATCATACCCTGCTTATCACACGTCTCATTTTTAATGCCTCTCTCCAAACTATATTTCATGTTCCAATCAAACTGATTTTATCCAAGTTCTATACTATCTTTTGCACTTGGATCTTTTCTTTCTCTGCTATTCCATCTATATTTTTTCATAACTTTACCCACAATGCCAGTGCAATGACAAGGATAAAGCACACGTTAAAACGAAGTTGGGTGAATAATGAATGACTATATACTAGAAATAAGCTATTCTAGAAATGTAGGTGGACTTCCCTGGTGGCTCAGAAATTTTGATATTGCATAAATACATTTCTTGTAGTAGAGGAGAGGTAATCTTAAAACCATTATTGTTAGCAAAGATTAATAATTATATTCAACCTCTTTTAAACAGCCAATTGTGATATGAAAGAGTTCCACTGAAGTCAAAGTGCTCATCTTTTCCCTCCTAAAATGTTTTAATTTTAACTTTCAATTGTTACATTGTAAAATATTCAAAGTATAACCTGGAAAATCTTAAAAATATCTTAACAGTTTGCTTTAGAATCTAGGGGTGAAGCAAAAATTAACTTCAAAGCAAATTAGCAGTTTTTCTCATCTACTCTCATCAAAGAAAGTGGGGAGGATTTTAGGTCCTCTGAGAGCATACATTACAGTTCATTATGCAAAGAATAAAGGTAAAAATGAATCTAGGAACAATTAATATGTGAAGTTAGTACTCTAAAATATAGTAGTAACACTATAATTTTTAAAGTGAAAGCATTTCAAAATTAAAAATGTGTTCAAAGTATATGAGTTACTCAGCCAGGTCTGACTCTCTGACCACATGAACTATAACCTGCCATGCTTCTCTATCCAGTGGAATTCTTCAGGCAATAATACTGGAGTGGGTTGCCATTCTGTTCTCCAGGGGATCTTCCCAACCCAGAAACTGAATCTAGGTCTCCTGCATTGTGGATAAATTCTTTACCATCTGGGCACTAAAATGTGCTACACATATATTATTCCTAGAATTTTTCTTACTATACCATTGGCATGATTCAAGCTTTTATTATATTTTCCCAAGAATGTGAGTATTCCTTCCTGCTCTTCTAGGTTCCTCAGAGTCTTAAAGGAAATAAAAGATAAGTTGTAGAATTAGAATAAAGGGATTAACTATGTTACAGGTTAAAATACCAAGACTGAAAAGTGATATATTATAGAAGTTGCTAAGATCCAAACAGCTTCAAGTGTTTCTTTTCTCAGTGTCTTAGTACTCCAATTCCTTAACAATTTAGAATAAAATAACTGTAAAATGGGGGATAGCACAAATAGTTCCCATCACAAATAGCTCAAATGCTCTGGATAACACTTGAAGTAGTATTGGGAAGATTTAAGTGGGATGATGATCTACTGCACATAAGCAAGGTGCTTGGCAACTTCTTAGAACTCAGTTCAGTTCAGCTCAGTTGCTCAGTTGTGTCTGACTCTTTGTGACTCCGTGAACTGTGGCACTCCAAGCCTCACTGTCCATCACCAACTCCTGGTGACTATTCAAACTCATTTCCATTGAGTCGGTGATGCCATCCAACCATTTTGTCCTATGTCATCCCCTATTCCTCTTGCCTTTAATGTTTCCCAGCATCAGGGTCTTTTCAAATGAGCCATTTCTTCACATTAGGTGGCCAAAGTATTGGAGTTTCAAGTTCAGCATCAGGCTTTCCAATGAATATTAAGGATTGATTTCCTTTAGGATGGACAGGTTGGGTCTCCTCACTCTCCAGGGAACTCTCAAGAGTCTTCTCCAACACCACAGTTCAAGAGCATCAATTTTTCAGTGCTAAGCTTTCTTTACAGTCCAACTGTCACATCCATACATGACTACTGGAAAAACCATAGCTTTGACTAGATGGACATTTGTTGGCAAAGTAATGTCTCTGCTTTTTAATAAGCTGTCTAGGTTGGTCATAGCTTATCTTCCAAGTAGCAAACATCTTTTAATTTCATGGCTGCAATCACTATTTTCAGTGATTTTGGAGCCCAGAAAAATAAAGTTTCTCACTATTTCCCCCTCTATTTGCCATGAAGTGATGGAACCTGATATCATGATCTTAGTTTTCTGAATGTTGAGTTTTAAGCCAACTTTTTCACTCTCCTCTTTCACTTTCATCTAAAGGCTCTTTAGTTCTTCTTCACTCTCTGCCATAAGGGTGGTGTCATCTGTATATCTGAGGTTACAGATATTTCTCCCGGCAATCTTCATTCCAACTTGTACTTCACCTAGTCCAGTATTTCTCATGATGTGCTCTGCATATAGGTTAAATAAGCAGGGTGACAGTATTCAACCTTTATGTACTCCTTTCCCAATTTGGAGCCAGTCAGTTGTTCCATGTCCAGTTCTAACTGTTGCTTCCTGACCTGCATACAGACTTCTTAGGAGGCAGGTTAGGTGGTCTGGTATTTCCACCTCTTGAAGAATTTCCCACAGTTTGTGGTGATCGACACAGTCAAAGGCTTTGGCATAGTCAATTAAGCAGAATTTGATGTTTTTCTGGAACTTTCTTACATTTTTTATGATCCAGTGGAGCCTGGCAATTTGATCTCTGGTTCCTTGGCCTCTTCTAAAACCAGTTTGAACATCTGAATGTTCACGGTTCATGTACTGTTAAAGCCTGGCTTCAAGAATTTTGAGCATCACTTCACTAGCATGTGAGATGAGTGCAATTGTGTGGTAGTTTGAGCATTATTTAGCACTGTCTTTCTTTGGGATTGGGATGAAAACTAACATTTTCCAGTCCTGGTGCCACTGCTGAGTTTTCCACATTTGCAGGCATATTGAGTGCAGCACTTTCACAGCATCATCTTTCAGGATTTGAAGTAGCTCAACTAGAATTCAATCACCTCCACTAACTTTATTCATAGTGATGCTTTCTAAGGCCCACTTGACTTCACATTGCAGGCTGTCTAGTTCTAGGTGAGTGATCACACCATCATGATTATCTTGGTCATGATGATCTTTTTTATATGGTTCTTCTGTGTATTCTTTTCACCTTCTTACCATTTCTTCCTTTAATGTGACCATTTTTGCATGAAAAGTTCCCTTGGTATCTCTAATTTTCTTGAAGTGATCTCTAGTCTTTCCCATTCTATTTTTTCCCTCTGTTTCTTTGCACTGGTCACCAAGAAAGGCTTTCTTTTCTCTCTTGCTATTCTTTGGAACTCTGCATTCAAATGGATATATCTTTACAGGCCTCCCCAGACAACCATTTGGCCTTTTAACTTTTCTTTTTCTTGGGGATGATGCTGATCACTGCCTCCTGTACAATGTCACAGACCTCCATCTATAGTATGGAGGCACTCTGTCTATTCAGGCACTCTGTCTATCACATCTAATCCCTTGAACTTATTTATCATTTCCTTTGTATAGTCATAAGGGATTTGATTTAAGTCATACATGAATGGTCTAGTGGTTTTCCCTGCTTTCTTCAATTTCAGTCTGAATTTGGCATTAAGGATTTCATGATCTGAGCCATAGTCAGCTCCCAGTTTTGTTTTTTGCTGACTGTTCGAGCTTCTCCATCTTTGGCTGCAAAGAATATAATCAGTCTGATTTTGGTTTTGACCATCTGCTGATGTCTATATGTACAGTCCTCTGTTGTGAGTTTGGAAGACAGTGTTTGCTATGACCAGTAGATTCTCTTGGCAAAACTCGATTAGCCTTTGCCCTGTTTCACTCTGTACTCCAAGGCCAAATTTGCCTGTCACCACAGATGTTTCTTGACTTTCTACTTTTCTTTTGCATTCCCATCCCCAACTATGAAAAGAGCTCAATAAATGACTGTATTATTGGACACTCCTGTTAGCTTAGTCATTAAAGAATCAATCTCCAATGCAGTAGACCTGGGTTTGATTCCTGGGTTGGGAAGATCCCCTGGAGAAGGAAATGGCAACCTACTCCAGTTTCTTTCCTGGAGAATCCCATGGACAGGGGTACCTCGGAAATAACTGGTGACTAAACCAGAACCATTTATAAAATAATAGAAATAAAAGTAATCTTTTTTTCTTTTACTTAGCACTATCTCCAACTTAAAACAATATCCTCTCTACAATGACAAAAAATAATTTTGTCTGCTTTTGAATTTTCTCACTGATGTAACAGTTTCTCCATAATGAGTGGAAAATCTATTTAGGACCCACTCTAACATCCAGAAATTAGGCATGGCCCTAATTTTGTCACTTGAAAGTAAACATGAGGTGTATATGTATAATCTCTCTTCTACATGACAAATTATTTTTTTTGAGAATGTTTATACCACTCCTTTCACAAAATGTATTTCTAGCCTTAGATTTTCTACTTCCTTCAGTGGTTTTCCAAAATAAAGTTTTCACAAACTTCACAAAGTTCAGTCATTTGACGCATGCAGTTTAATATCATCATTATTAAACTTAGTTTCCAAGGGCTTACCTATCTTGAATTTTAGCAGACATTTATGTCTTTATTTGGGTTATAGAAACTTGTTATAAATCTTTAGTATAATATTTGCCTTAAATTAAATATGGCTAATATTTAAGGGATACTTGTTCTGTATTAATTACTGTGCTATATGTCAAGGAGATTAGAAATTAAAAAAAAAAAAAAGCTAAGATACCTTGAAGCTTTAGCTATTCTTCATTTAGTATTGTCTTAAAATATGCGAGATTTTTGCATCAGAACTGTAAAAAAATGTACAGTTCTAAACCCCAACTTATATTACATATAAAAACTAATACTACACCCCCACTTACATCATTGTACAGATTATGCAGACAGAAAATCCATGAAAAGACAGGTATTCAACAGTAATTTAGATAGGATGGGCCTAATATATATATAGGCTTCTCCAGTGGCTCAGATGGTAAAGAATCTGCATACAAAGCAGGACACTTTGATCCCTGCTTGGGGAAGGTCCCCTGGAGAGGAGAATGGCCATCCACTCTAGTGCTCTTGCATAGAGAATTTCATGGACAGAGGAGCCTGGTGGGCTACAGTTCATGGGGTCACAAAGAGTCAGACATGACTGAGTGAGAAACACTTTTACTTTCAATAGATATATATAGAATAGTTTAACCAGAAGTGGAAGAATACACTTTCTTTTCAAGTGTACATGAAATATTCTCCAGAATAGATAAACAAGCTGGGCCACAAAGCAAGTCTCAATATTTAACAATACTGAAAGCATATAAAGAATCATTATGAACTATGATAGTATAAGACTAATAATCAGCTACAAGAAAATAACTGCAAAAATATAAATACATGAAGGCTAAAAATATGCTACTAAAAACAAATGGGTCACTTAAAAATCAAATATACAGTAACTCACTATGGAATGGAGCTAAAGTAATTCTATGAGGGAAGATTAAGCAACACAAGCCTACCTCAGGCATCAAGAAAAATCTCAAATAAACATCCAACTTTACACCTAAAGAATTTAGAAAAAAGAAGAGCAAAGAAAATCCAATGTTAGCAGAAGGAAGTAAATAACAAAAGATCATAGCAGAAATAAGTGAAATAGAAACAAAAACATAATAGAAAAATCAATGAGACTAAGAGCTGTTTTTCTTTTTAAAGATAATAAAAGTTGATAATCTTTAGAAATACTAATCAAAAGAGAGAGGAAAAAATGTTCCAAATAAATAAAATAAGATGTGAAAAAATTTACAGTTCACACCATAGAAATACAAAATAAAATAAATGCTTGCTTAAAACAATTATAAACCAATAAAATGGACAAATCTAGCAGATAGTAACTGCAGCCATAAAATTAAAAGACACTTGCACGGGGATGATCCAGAGAGACGTTGTGGGGTGGGAGGTGGGAGGGGGATTCAGGATTAGGAACTCGTGTACACCTATGGTGGATTCATGTCGATGTATGGCAAAGCCAATAGAGTATTGTAAAGTAAAAAAAAAAAAAAAAAAAAAAAAAAGACACTTGCTCCTTGGAAGAAAAACATGACTAACTTAGACAGCACATTAAAAAGCAAAGACATTACTTTGGCAACAATGATCTGCATAGTCAAAGCTATAGTTTTTCCAGTAAGCATGTATGGATGTGAGAATTGGACCATAAAGAAGGCTGCTAAGTCACTTCAGTCGTGTCCGACTCTGTGCGACCCCATAGACGGCAGCCCACCAGGCTCCCCCGTTCCTGGGATTCTCCAGGCAAGAACACTGGAGTGGGTTGCCATTTCCTTCTCCAATGCATGAAAGTGAAAAGTGAAAGTGAAGTCTCTCAGTCATATCTGACTCTCAGCGACCCCATGGACTGCAGCCCATCAGGCTCCTCTGCCCATGGGATTTTCCAGGCAAGAGTACTGGAGTCGGGTGCCACTGACCTTTTAGCAAGTGTTGTATGGTCTAGCGTCTGGGGTTCATGCCGGGGGGTCGGAAGGGGTGACACCGGGCCCCAGGGTTCCTTCCTGCTCACAATAAGAGGTTCAGAGATCATGTATGAAGTGGGATCTCAGTTTCACAGATATCGACTCATTTGATTCTCACTAATGACCTCACCATGTAGAGTTGATCATTCTCCGCGTTTTACAGAGTCTCCTGTCTAGGCTGCTAGAGAATTCAGGTCTTTTGCCCAAGGCCATCTTCGTCGGCCTGTAATTTGAATGGAGCGCGCTCTGTGACTCAAGCCAGGTTCTAAGCCACAGCAAAGGTTTTCAGAGTGGGACGGCAGTTGAAGGATGAAGAGAGTAGCATGTGGCTGGCCGGAAATTCTGCTCCGTCCCCTTTCGTCCCCTCTTTACTTGGCCGGTCTCAGAGCCCCTTCTCCCTAATACCTCAGTGGTCTTAGTCTCCCTCGTCTCCCGGCCTGGGGTCTCAGTCTCTCTACCCTCCCAGCCTTGGGGACCTCAGCTCTCTTTTCGCCTCGATCTAGGTGTCCATTCTCCTTCCTCTCCGGACTTGGGGGTCCTAGCTTTCGGCTCTAGGCTAGAGGTTTCTTCCGACTCGTAGTTCCTTAACTATAAAACTTGACACCACAACGTCTTCTGAGAGCTCTTAGGGAACCTCACATTCTTCTAGTTTGGTCACTTAGGAGTTCCTTTAGTCAGGACTGACAAGTAACCTTCCTGACTACGACTTCGACTCCGAGGTTACGAAACCAGTGGACTACTCTTTTCGACTGAATATCCTTTTCAGGGACTACGACCCTTTCTACCCCCATCCTCCTCTTCCCCTACTATTTCCTACACTACAAACCTACCGAAGTGACTGAGTTGTCTGTTAAACTCAGTCGAATCCCTCAACCACTATCTGACCCTTCGGACCACACGACGTCAGGTACCCCAGTCTTTCACAGTCTGTGTTGACTCTCTGACTTGAGTGACTACCCGAAGCCTGGTTGCTCAGTTGATAAATAACCTGCCTGCCAAGGCAGGAAATGCAAGAAATGTGGTTTTGATCCCTGATTGGGAAGATCCTCTGGAGAAGAAATAACTACCCACTCCAGTATTCTTTCTTGGAAAATTTAATAGACAGAGGAGCCTGGCAGGCTATAGTTCATGAAGTGGAAAAGAAACAGACATGACTGAGCTTGTGCACACACACAGATACACACATGTAAATCTAGTAAATGATTCTAATGCTTATTTATTTATTTCATTTTTAGGACATGTTTTACTAATGTGGAAACACTTTTCTGAATGTCATTTTTGTCTTTTATTTTCTCAAGTGGATTAGTTTTTTATAAAATTTCATATGAGGTCATATTTTACTCAGTATGACAAAATAATATATACTAAATAATAAATATTATCTATATATATTATATAATAATGCATAATAAATATTATGTAATAATAAATATTATCTAACTTGCTATTTGTTTAAATTCTCTCATATCCCTTCCAACATATAGGTCTAATGTTAGATCACAGAATTAAGAAATAATTACAAAACTTCCTACAGATTCAGGGCTTTTAAGGTCTATAAATTCACTGCAGTTAAGTTAGAATAAAGCTGTTGAATTATGTACCTATATCTATTTTTTAAGGAAATGTAAGCAGCTTTTACTGGGTTGACAAATAAATTTCAAATCTATTTTAAAAATTGCCCCTCATGGAAACTTTCTATTTTATGCTATTTATTTTTATGATTTGTTAAGATGTATGCTGTCTTGATATGCAGTTTTTCTCATGCAAAATAAACTTCTATTGAAGTTACTGATGACTTATTCCCTGCTTAAGAAAACCTGAATATTAAAATGCATACTGAGAATCCATAGGGGCACCAAATTATAGCATGAATAAGGGAATTTTTCAGTCTTTACCAATAATGTCCCTAAACCCACCATAAAAAAAAAAAAATTAGAGACACAGACAGAGAATAAATCTTTGCGACCCCATGGACTGTAGCCCACCAGGCTCCTCCATCCATGGGATTCTCCAGGCAAAAATACTGGAGTGGGTTGTCATTTCCTTCTCCAGGGGATCTTACCAACCNAAAAAAAAAAAAAATTAGAGACACAGACAGAGAATAAATCTTTGCGACCCCATGGACTGTAGCCCACCAGGCTCCTCCATCCATGGGATTCTCCAGGCAAAAATACTGGAGTGGGTTGTCATTTCCTTCTCCAGGGGATCTTACCAACCCAGGGATTGAACCTAGGTCTCCCGCATTGCAGGGAGATGCTTTAACCTCTGAGCCACCAGGGAAACCCAAACATATAGATAACAAGGGGTAAAGGGAGGTGGGATGAATTGGGAGATTGAAATTGACATATGCACACTAAGGGAGGCAATGTATATATAATCCTGAACCAAGAATCTTAGACAAATGCTGATTATTCAAAGCAAATTTTGTCCCTTTACGATCTTTTTTCTTGTCCAATCTTATTTTTACAGAAAATCATTTTTAATCTAAAGTAACAGGGACTTTCCTGGTGGCTCAGTGGCTAAGACTCTATGATCCCAATGCAGAGGGCCCAGGTTCTATCCCTGGTCATGGCACTTGATCCCACATGCCTTGCCAAGAGTTTGCATGTTACAACTAAAAGATTCTGCATGCCACAACTGAAACCTGGCACAATCTAATAAATAAATAAACAAAAATTAATATTAAAGACAAAAGGAAAAGGTGGTGGCCAAGGATGAGATGGTCAGATAGCATTCAATGGACATGAGTTTAACCAAACTCTAGAAGTTAATGGACAGAGGAGTCTGGCGTGCTGCAGGTCATGGGATTACAAAGAGTTGTACATGACTTAGCAACCGAAAAACAACAGCAACAAAATATAAAAGTAGCAAATATAACTACAAAATCTCAATAAATAGAAACAAACTCCTATAATCCATTATTACTATTATTCAATTAGAATTATATACAGTAGCATCTTGTATCTGCAAGAAAAAAAAGGAAATTCTATTAATCATAAGACAAGGGAAAAATAGAAAGTAAAAATAGTATTGAGATAATTAATATACTTTAGAAAAACATTTTACCTCTTAGTCAAAATATTAACAAAATTTAAATGAAAAAAATCCATGGAGACACCAAAGTAAAACATGAATAAAGAAATTTTTTAATCTGCCCCAAATATATCCCTACTACTACTACTGCTGTTAAGTCGCTTCAGTTGTGTCCGACTCTGTGTGACCCCATAGACGGCAGCCCACCAGGCTCCCCCATCCCNGAACTCCGGGAGTTGGTGATGGACAGGGAGGCCTGGCGTGCTGCGATTCATGGGGTTGCAAAGGGTTGGATACAACTGAGCAACTGAACTGAACTGATATATAGAACTTCTCTGGTGGTCCAGTGGTTAAGAATCCACCTGCCAAAGCAGGGGACGTGGGTTTGATCCCTGGTCCGGGAAGATTCCGCAGCATCAAGGCAGCTAAGCCTGGGTGCCATAACTACTGAGGCCTGTGCTCTAGAGCCTGTGTTCTGCAACGAGAGAAACCACTGCAATGAAAAGCTCACGCCCCACACCTGGAGAGCAGACCCTGCTCACCGCAACTGNCAGCATCAAGGCAGCTAAGCCTGGGTGCCATAACTACTGAGGCCTGTGCTCTAGAGCCTGTGTTCTGCAACGAGAGAAACCACTGCAATGAAAAGCTCACGCCCCACACCTGGAGAGCAGACCCTGCTCACCGCAACTGAAGAAAACTTGCGTGTAGCAACGAAGACCCAGCATAGCCATAAATAACAAACAAAAACATACATTTACATATGTATAACTGAGTCACATTGTTGTACACCTGAAACCAACACAACACTGTAAATCAACTGATATCGGTAAATTAAAAAAAAATCTTATCCTCAACAATAACCCACAAAATCAGAAGTTGGTGTGCTAATTTTTCTAATATATGTTAAAACACACAAAACTAGTCAAACATTGCAGATGTAGCAAACAAATGTATAGTTACCAGGGGATGGGGTGGGGAGGGATACATCGGGAGACAGGGGCTGGCATATATACACTATCATATACAAAATCGATCAACTAGTAAGAAGCTACTATGTAGCACAGGGAACTCTATTCAATATGCTGTAATGGTCTATGGTGGAAAAAAATCCATAGCGTAAAACTGAATCACTTTGCTGTACACCTGAAACCAACATAAATTGTAACTCAACTATACTCCAATAAAAATTTAAAAGAAAAAATAATTGTGAAGNGGACTTTCCTGGTGGCTCAGTGGCTAAGACTCTATGATCCCAATGCAGAGGGCCCAGGTTCTATCCCTGGTCATGGCACTTGATCCCACATGCCTTGCCAAGAGTTTGCATGTTACAACTAAAAGATTCTGCATGCCACAACTGAAACCTGGCACAATCTAATAAATAAATAAACAAAAATTAATATTAAAGACAAAAGGAAAAGGTGGTGGCCAAGGATGAGATGGTCAGATAGCATTCAATGGACATGAGTTTAACCAAACTCTAGAAGTTAATGGACAGAGGAGTCTGGCGTGCTGCAGGTCATGGGATTACAAAGAGTTGTACATGACTTAGCAACCGAAAAACAACAGCAACAAAATATAAAAGTAGCAAATATAACTACAAAATCTCAATAAATAGAAACAAACTCCTATAATCCATTATTACTATTATTCAATTAGAATTATATACAGTAGCATCTTGTATCTGCAAGAAAAAAAAGGAAATTCTATTAATCATAAGACAAGGGAAAAATAGAAAGTAAAAATAGTATTGAGATAATTAATATACTTTAGAAAAACATTTTACCTCTTAGTCAAAATATTAACAAAATTTAAATGAAAAAAATCCATGGAGACACCAAAGTAAAACATGAATAAAGAAATTTTTTAATCTGCCCCAAATATATCCCTACTACTACTACTGCTGTTAAGTCGCTTCAGTTGTGTCCGACTCTGTGTGACCCCATAGACGGCAGCCCACCAGGCTCCCCCATCCCTGGGATTCTCCAGGCAAGAACACTGGGGTGGGTTGCCATTTCCGTCTCCAATGCATGAAAGTGAAAAGTGAAAGTGAAGTCACTCAGTCGTGTCTGACTCTTAGCGACCCCATGGACTGCAGCCTACCAGGCTCCTCCGTCCATGGAATTTTCCAGGCAAGAGTACTGGAGTGGGGTGCCATTGCCTTCTCCGAACCCATAGCAAAAAATAGAGAGAGACAGACATAGAGAACAAACATGGATACCAAGGAGCAAAAAGAAGGTGGGATGAATTGAGAGACTGAAATTGACATATATGCATAATTGATACTATGTATAAAATAGATAAATAATCGGATCTTACTGTGTATCACAAGAAACTCAGTGCTCTCTGGTGATCTAAATTTAAAGAAAATCTGAGAAAGAAAGGATATATGTTTATGTATAACTGATTCACTTTGCTGTAGAGTAAAAACTACCACAACATTGTAAAGCACATATACTCCAATAAATTTTTTTAGAAATAGATAGAAGCTATAGCATATACTTATTGTTCATAGGCAGCCTTGCTTCAATCTTTATTACTGTCCTGTCAGTAAGAAATATACCTTCAGTCCTCTCTGTATATTAAGTATGTACTCTCCAATGAATGGAGTAAGATCCCAAAGGTGGCAATACCATCCTTTATAAGGATTGTCAACTTAATATTCAGAGTACTGTAGCAGGGGCAGGGGTTGACATTGCTGTTAGAACATTTCAAGGTAGCTGTGATATAATAATTTAATACCTGGACTAAGAAACAAAAAAATGAGGTTTAAATAATTCAGCAATTCACTAATTGCAAAGGTTATGTAACAAAGTGGTACATTAAGGGCATTAGTAACAGACAGATCTAGGCATGATATTAATATCTGTTTTACCAACATACTAAATTCTAAAATGAAATGAAATCTTTAAACTTTTGAAACCTCAAATTTTTATATCTGTTTTAGTTCTCTATGACTATCATAAAAATACCACAGAGTGAGTAGCTTAAACAATAGAAATTTATTTTCTCACAATTCTGAAAGCTAAAAGTTCATGACCAAGGTGCCAGTATATGTGAGAACTCTCTGGATTGCAGAGGTCAACCTTCTTGCTGTGTCCTCATGTGGCCTTTATTCTGTGATACATGGAAGATAGTACTGGATTCTTTTCTTATAAGAACAGCAGTCTTATCAGATTAGGGTCCTGTCCTTTTGAATTTATTTAACCTTAGTTGTGATCTTATAGAGCTATTTCAAAATACATTTACATTGAGAGTTAGGAGCTCAAAGCATGAGTCTGGAATAATACTATTTAGTCTTAATAATGTCCTAAAATAAATAAATGCATGTTCATAATTTCCATTGCTTACCCTCTGCTTTACCCAGGCCAGACATTAGTCAGACTTCCTCATCCTTATAATCCATTGAATTCTGTTTATCCCTATGCCTGAGCAAGTTGAACAGAAGTGAAGATCCCCTCCCCACCCCCCATCTGCCTTATCAGTACCTCTTGAGAATCAGCTGACCACAGGGAGGCCCTTCTCTTATCAGGTCTGATTGGTTATTTTCAGTTTTCCTACCAAACAATTTGCTTATTTCTGCTGGTCTGTACTTTACCCTATACAATAATACCTCTTTATCCTTAGTTTCTCTTTCCACATATATCAGTTGCCCACTGTCAACCATGGTCTGAAATACTAAATAGAGAAATAAAAAATTAAGTACATGATAAAATGTTCTGAATAACATAATAATCTCATGCTGTACCCTTCCATTCCACCTGGATATGAATCATCCCTTTATCTAGCATATGCTTCCTGTTAGTTAGTGTGTAGCCATCTTGATTATCACTTCAATAATCCCAGTATTGCAGTGACTGTGTTGAGGTGCTTATTTTATTTAATTATGGCCCCAAAGTGCAAGACTAGAGCTGGCAATTTGCAAATGCTAAATAGAAACTGTGAAATGCTTCTTTTAAATTAAAAAAAATGAAAGTTCTCAACATAATAAGGAAAAAAAAAATTTTTGCTGATGTTGCTGTTAATAAGATCTATGGAAAGAATGAATCTTCTATCCATTAAATTGTGAAGAAGAGAAAAGCAATCTGTGCTACATTTTCTGCTGCACCTCAAATTGGAAAAGTTAGAACCATGGTGTTTGATAGTGCTTAGTTATGATGGAAAAGGTATAAAATTTATGCATTAAGGTATTTTAAGAGTAAGTGAAAGAGAACACAATCACATGGCATTTATTATAATTTATAGTTACAATTGTCCCATATTACAATTGGTAATTGTTGATCTACTGTGCTAATTGTAAATTAAACTTTATCAAAGTTTTTTATATGTACGTGTGTGTGTATGTGTGAAAGTCGCTCAGTCATGTCCAACTTTTTACAACCCCATGAACTAACCTGCCAGGCTCCACTGTTCATGGAATTCTCCAGGCAAGAATACTAGAGTGGGTAGCTGTTCCTTTCTCCAGGGGATCTTCCCAACCCGGGGACCAAACTCAGGCGTCCCATACTGCAGGAAGATTCTTTACCATCTGAGTCACCAAGGAAACTAGTTTCATATACACACATATGGTAAATATAGAGTTCAATACTATCCAGGATTTTAGGCTACTCTACCAAAAGTCTTTGTTCTATATGAATTTTGTCAAACAACAGGCAGACTTCAGCATTCTGTATCTTAAGAGGTCATATTTCAAAGTCTTCATGGAAAATTATCATACATAAATTTGTAGTTTCATTCCAATGTACTGAGTCAAATAATGTCAAAATTTCCTAGAGCAACAAAACATACTTATGGAATTTAAACGTATGATTGTATTAATTTGACTTCTAATACTTGTCAAAAATCTTTATATGCACAATGTTGAATATAAAGTGAAAGAATAATATGTTCCCAAAGTGTCACTGTGCTGTTTTATTTTAATTGTGTTTTGTTCTTCACTATCAGAGCCCCTTACTTTTCTCAGGAGAGCTTCCTATATAGTAGTAGTAGGAGAGAGAGAGTTAGTCAGCTCATATTTATGAAATGTACACTATAAAATGTGCTTTCTGTCTGATGCTTTAATTATGCCATATTATTTACCTTGGAAACAACCCTTTGGGGTAGGTTTTATTATCTTCATTTACACATTTAGAAATTAAGGATCAGAGAAGTCAAGTTCCTTGCTCAGGGTCATGCAGCTGTTACAAGGAAGAGTCAGGACTTAATCAGAATTCTGTTTATATACCCAATAAAGTGCTATCTTTTTATTTTAACATTCTGTGTTCCTAAGCAGCAATGATTCACATAACCTCAACAGCACAAATAAATAGGCTTGTACTTTAGGAAATGATGATGTGATACAGGAAAAAAAAAAAAATGGAAGACTAAGAAATCTCTGAGAACGCCTCTTCTCAAAGGCAAACCATAATTACAACTATTTACAGAACAATTGTACTTGAAAAGAACTTGAAGATCAGTGGAAAGTATTTACCAAAGAAATCACAACAAAAGAAAAAAGGGCAGAGATGTGATATAGTTGACTCACACTTCTAGGTCGGTGACCCAAGTATGGGAGGATGATCACAATTGCGGATCTCTCTGAGGAGAAAGGGGTTTGAATCTCACATTGGGCTCCCAGCCTGGGATTCCTGCCCTGGGAGGACAAATCCCAATAACATCTGAAGGCCAGCATGTTTTGCACATGAGAGATTAGGATGGAGTAGGAAACAGAGACTCTGCTGCTAAAAGGTGAACATTCCATGACCCAGAAGAGATGAAGTAACATTAAAGGAGCATGATTAAGGCACACCTGCTGATGATAATGAAGAGTCTTGCAGTGAGCAGGAGGCAACTGGGACTCCTCTGAGGCCATAGACACTGGAAGTAGTCATTTGGGGAGCTCACTCTAATATGAGTTGGCACTGGCAAAAGACATTTGGTAGTCTTCCAAAATGTTTTTTGGTACTAAACTTAGCTTTTGTTTCTATGTAAAAGTAAAGTAAAGTGAAAGTGAAGTCGCTCAGTTGTGCCCAACTCTTAGCGACCCCATGGACTGCAGCTTACCAGGCTCCTCTATCCATGGGATTTTCCAGGGAAGAGTACTGGAGTGGGTTGCCATTGCCTTCTCCAATGTAAAAGTAAACTCTTCTTCAAATCTGAATTGTTGCCTTATCGAATAGATGCTTCATTGCAGGTCTTTTTCTTTTATTACTCTGACTGTATTATGCCACTCCCTCTGGTCTGCAAAATTTCACTAAATAATCAGATATTAGTCCAATGGGTGTTCCCTTTTCTGTAACTAGTAGTTTTTCTCTAGCTGCTTTTAATATTCTCTGTTTATCTTTATTTATTTTTTTTTATATAATATGTCTTTGTGTGGACCTTTTTAGGTTGATCTTGTTTATGACCTTCTTTGTTTCCTGGACCTGGATGTGCTCCCTTTTCCAGTTTGGGGAAGTTTTCAGCTTTATTTTTTTCCAACTAATTAATCTGCCTCTTTTTTTTTTTTTCTCTCTCTCTTTTTCTGAGACTTCCATAATGTAAATGGTATTATACTTGATTTACCGACAGTCTTTTAAACTACCTTTTCTTTTAAATTCTTTCTTTGTTTTCTTTTTTTTTTTTCCTGTTAATCTTTGACACTGACAAAGGAAAATTCTATTTTGAACTCATCCCTCTGGTCATTAGTGCTTGGCGCTCAGTCAATCAGTAATAGGCTGACACCAACCCCAGAACCCTCAGGACCCTCAGCCAGCTGTTCTGAGACATAACCCTACAGAACAGCTGACTGGCAGCAACCACTTGAGAGAGCTTGGCTGTGAGCCAGGCCAGAGGACAGCTCTATCTACAAACATATCAACACTAGTCAGACTACTGGACAGAATAGTTCATGGTATCTACAATTGGGGTAACCCTAGAGTATATAGCTATGGGGGCCAGAGGAGAATACATAGCTAGGTCCTATAAGAAGTCTTCTATATAAGGTCACTTCTCCAAGATTTGAAAATTTAACCATCTTATTTAATACATGACAATAAAAGAGAATCAGGAAAAAGGAGGATACAGAGGAATATGTTCCAAATGAAAGATCAAAATGAAATCTCATAAAAGAGATAGATAAGCAAGCTTTGCTTAGAGATAAGCAAACTACCTGATGAATACATCAAAATAATGATCATAAAGATTATCAATCAGCAGAAGAAAGGATGAAAGCATGAGAATTTTAATAAAAAGTTATAAAATGTAAAGAAGAAGGAAAAAATTTAAATAATACAATAATTGAAACAAAAAAGACACTAGAATGAATCAACAATAGATTTACTGATACAGAGAAACAAATAAGCAAATTGGAAGACAGAATCATGTAAATCACCTAAGCTGAGCAGAAAAAAAAAAAATTTAAATGAAGCTACTCTAAGACACCCCTGGTAAATCAAATGTACTACCATCTACTTTATGGGAGTCTCAGAAAAGAGAGAGAGAAATGAGCAGATTAATTATTTGAAAAAAAAAAAAAAAAGCTGAAAACTTCCCCAAACTGGAAAAGGAAGCACATTAATATCCAGGAAGCATAGAGTCACAAGCAAAATCAACCAAAGAAAGCCACACCAAGACATAATATAAATGGCAAAAAATAAAGAAAATAAGAGAACATTAAAAGCAACAAGAAAAACAACTAATTACAAAAGAGGGAACACCCACTGGACTAAAATCTGATTATTCAGTGAAACTTTGCAGACCAGAGGTAGTGGCATGATACAGTCAGTGATAAAAGGAAAAGACCTGCAATGAAGCACTCTATCTGACAAGACAGCTATTAAGATTTGAAGGAGAGATTAAAGGTATAATAGAAGCAAAATCTAAAATAGTTTTGAATCACTAAACATCTTTACAATAAATGTTTAAAAAACTCCTCTCATTGGGAAAAAAGAATTCAACTGGAAAGATGAAAATTAGAAAGAAAAAAAATATCATTAGTAAAGGCAAACATATAAAAAATATATCACTATTTATAAAGCTAGTCTGAAGGATAAAGCAACAATGAATGGGAAGTAAAAATTAAAGTTTGCAAGAATGTGTTAGAACTTAAGATATGACTTAAGAAATATGTGTGTGTGTATGTGTATGTGTGTGTATGTACCCTTCCCAAGTTGCTCAGCTGTAAAGAATCTGCTTGCAATGCAGGAGATGTATGTTCAATCCCTGGGGCAGGAAGATTCCCTGGAGAAGGAAATGGCAATCAACTTCAGTGTACTTGCCTGGGAAATGAGGAGTGTGGCCAGCTGCAGTCCATGGGGTCACAAAAGATTCAGACATGACTGAGACACGAACCAACAACAACCAGAAACCAAAAATCTATAGCAGACACACACACACAAAAGAGAAAGGAATCCAGACATAAAAATAAAGATAGACACTCACTCATAAGGTGAGATAATGAGGAAGTGAAGAATAAGTACTACAAAAACAACTGAAAAACAATTAATGAATTGAAAATAAGTACATACCAATAAATAATTACTTTATAAATAAACTAAAAGTTTCAACCAAAAGACACTGAATGTTTGTTTATAAAACAAGACTCATCTATAAGCAGTCTACAAGAAGCTCATCTCAGATCTGAAGACACGCAGAGACTGAAAGACAAGGAAAATGTATTCCATACAAAGGGAACAAAAAGATGGTTGGTGTAGCAATATTTATAACAGACAAACATACTATGAACAAATATTGCAATAAGAAACAAAGATATTATATAGTTATAAGGAGAAAACTCAAAAAAGAAAATAAATCAATCTGAAACAAATATGTACCCTCAGTTCAGTTCAGTCACTCAGTCGTGTCTGATNTGATGGCCAGTGTTCCTGTCTCCCTTTTCTGTAGATGGAGGTGTTATGAATAGTTGTCACCATGTAGATTAGCCTTTTGTCTTTCCATATAAGAAGAATCACTATTCCTTTCTGTGTGTTGTGCTTAGTCACTCAATCATGTTCAACTCTTTGTGACCTCATGGACTATAACCTGTCATGATCCTCTGTCCATGGGATTTTTCCAGCAAGAATCCTGGAGTGGGTTACCATTTCTTTATCTAGGGTAACTTCCCGACCCATGATCAAAACCACCATCTCTTTTATCTCTTGCATTGCAGCGGACTCTATCTGCTGAGCCATCAGGGAAAGCCTTCTTCTCTAAGAATGTCATTTTTCCACTCTGTAGATTTTTTAGATTTCATCTTTAATTTGGTTTAGTAGACCACGGTTCTCTCTTATAGTCCTACAAACTCTGGATTTATTTTTCAATAGTATTTCAGATGTGGACACACTGTTGGAATAATTACTTTGGTAACCATGGTGCCATGAGCCAAGATAAGGTTGCAGGACTGATAATATTGTTTCTTGTGGTTTCCTTCCTTCACCCATGTAAATCTCAAGGTTGCATATATATCTAATTTCACTTATACTAACCATTCTCACCAAAATTCCGTATTTTGTAAGTTTTCTGGATTATAGGTTTTGAATCTGAGTTGTCCTCTTCACCTTATCATTGCCTCATTTAGTGATAACTCTGGGTATATAGATCAATTGAAATTTTGGTAGAAAATAACCCCAAAGTGGTTTTTTTTTTTCTTTTCTTTTCCGATTGAATTCAACAAGTATTTATTGAGTGCCTGTTACACGCAAGATTTTGTTTCAGATACTTGGGACACAGCAGAGGATAAAACAATGGTCCCTGCCCTCATGGAGCTTACAGCCTGGCATTTATGACCACTTCACCTCCTTCAGAATGGACTGGTTGGATCTCCGTGCAGTCCAAGGGACTCTCAAGAGTCTTCTCCAACACCACAGTTTCAAAAGCATCAATTCTTTGGTGCTTAGCCTTCTTCACAGTCCAACTCTCACATCCATACATGACCACAGGAACAACCATAGCCTTGACTAGACGGATCTTAGTCGGCAAAGTAATGTCTCTGCTTTTGAATATACTATCTAGGTTGGTTATAACTTTTCTTCCAAGGAGTAAGCATCTTTTAATTTCATGGCTGCCGTCACCATCTGCAGTGATTACAAAGGCAAATAAATATAAAAAAAAGTTAAGAAATGTAAATGGAGAAATTAACAGTAGCACAATAATACAAGGAGACTCTGACAACTCTCTGACATCAATGGCCAGAACAGTTCAGATCATGTAGACAGAAAATTAATAAGAAAACAGATATAAAATGACACATTAAACTGCATGGATTCATTGTTTATATATATATATACATATACATATACATATACATATACATATATATATAGTCATTGTTAGTCATTAAGTTGTGTCCAACTCTTTTGAGACCCCATTGACTATAGCCTCCCAGTTTCCTCTATTCATGAGATTTTCCCAGTGAGAGTACTGGGGTGGATTGTCACACCCTCTTGCAAGGGATCTTTCTGACCTGGGGATCAAACCCATGTCTCCTGCATTTCCTGATTGCAGGTATTCTTTTCCACTGAAACACCAATATAGGGAAGCCTATAATACACACACACACACACACACACACACACACACACACACGTGTGTATGTGAGTATATATATATACAAAACATTGTATCCAAAAGCAATAGAATGCATATTATTTTCAAGAGCATATGGAACATCTCCAGGATAGATTACATGATAGGCCACAAAATAAATTTTAATAAATTCAAGAATATTGAAATCATATCAAGCATATTTTTTAACTAAAGCACTGAGACTAGAAATTGACTGCATGAAAACAACTGTAAAAAGGTCAAACAAGTAGAGGCTAAACAACATATACTACTAAATAATCAATTGTTTATAGAATAAAGTAGAAAGCAATTAAAAAAAACTAGAAAGAAATAAAAATGAAAACACAATGATTCAAAATCTGTTGGACACAGAAAAAATAGTTCTAAGAGGGAAGTTTTTAGTGACACAAGCCTGCTTCAGGAAGTAAGAGAACCTCAAATAAACAGTATAATCTTATACCAAAGGAAGTAGAAAAGAAAAAAGGAACCAACAAAACCCAAACTTCAGAGTTGGAAAGAAATGATTAAAAACAGAGCAGAAATAGAAACCAAAAAATAATTGAAAATATCATGAAACTAACAGCTGGTTAATTGAAAAGAAAAATAAAATTGGCAAAATTTAGCCAACTCATTAAGAGCAAAGAAAATAAGATCAGAATTGAAGGAAAAGTTACAACCTACACCACAGGAATACAATAGATCACAATAGAGTACTTAAAACAACTATATTTCACTAAAATGAAAACCTAGAAAAATAAAATTCCTAGAAACATATAATCTCCTAAAACTGAACCAGGAGGAATTAGAGACTATGAACACACCAATTACCAGTAATAAAATTAAATTAGCATTAAAAAACACTAGCAACAAACTAAAGTCCTGGACCAGATGAATTAACAGGTGAATTCTACCAAACATTAAAAGAAAAGTTAACACTCATTCTTCTCAGACTATTCAAATAACAGCAGAGAAAGAAATACTTCCGAATGTATTCTACAAGGTTATTATCACTCTCATACCAAAACTAGATAAAATAAAAAAAGAAAATTACAATTCCGTTTCACTGATGAACAAATATGCATATGAGTAAACTGAGTTCAGTAACGCATTGAAAAGATCACACACCATGATCACATGTAATTTATCCTAGGGATGTAAATATGGATGGTTCAATATTTTCAAATCAATCAATATGATTCACCATTTTCACAAATTGAATAATAAATGTTATGTCATTATCTCAATAGATGCAGAAAAGCTTTGGACAAAAACCAACAACCATTCTTGATTAAAAAAAAAAAAAACAATAAAACTGTTTGGTATAGAATAAACATATCTCAGTATAATAAAAACCACATTAGACACATCTACACCACATCATACTTAATGATGAAAAGAAAAAAAGAAAAACACGAAAGTCTATTCTCTAAGCTCAGGAACACAATAAGGATGGCTACTTTCATCAGTTTTATATAACAAAGTAGAGACGTTTTAGTCACAGCAATCAGGGAAGAAAAAAGGAATCTAAATTGGGGAGAAAAACATAAAACTATCCCTGTTTGTAGATGACATATAGAGAACAAAATTTAAAACACAGCAATTTTTTTAAATTAATAAATGAACTTAATGAATTTGCTGGATACAAAATTCAGTTCAGTTCAGTCCCTCAGTCATGTCTGACTCTTTGCAACACCATGAACCGCGGCAAGCCAGGTCTCTCCGTCCATCACCAACTCCCGAAGTCCACCCAAATTCATGTGCGTTGAGTTAGTGATGCCATCCAACCATCGCATCCTCGGTCGCCCCCTTATCTTCCTGCCCTCAATCATTCCCAGGATCAGGGTTTTTTCAAATGAGTCAGCTTTTTGCATCAGGTGGCCAAAGTATTGGAGTTTCAGCTTTAGCATCAGTCCTTCCAAAGAACACCCAGGACTGATCTCTTTTAGGATGGAGTGGTTGGATTTCCTTGCAGTCCAAGGGACTCTCAAGAGTCTTCTCCAACACCACAGTTTGAAAGCATCAATTCTTTGGCACTCAGCTTTCTTTACAGTCCAGTGAAGTTCTCTCACATTCATACATGATCACTGGAAAAACCATAGCCTTGACTGCTGCTGCTGCTGCTAGTTGCTTCAGTCGTGTCCGACTCTGTGTGAGCCCATAGACGGCAGCCCATCAGGCTCCCCTGTCCCTGGGATTCTCCAGGCAAGAACACTGGAGTGAGTTGCCATTTCCTTCTACAATGCATGAAAGTGAAAAGTGAAAGTTAATTTGCTCAGTCGTGTCAGACTCTTCACGACCCCATGGACTGCAGCCCACCAGGCACCTCTGCCCATGGGATTTTCCAGGCAAGAGTAGTGGAGTGGGTTGTCATTGCCTTCTCTGTAGCCTTGACTAGACAGATACAAAATTGGTATACAGAATTTTGTTGCATTTCTTCACAGCAAAAACAAACAGCAATCCAATTTATAGTTGTACTTTAAAGAATAAAATGTCTAAAAATAAATATAATTAAGTAGGTATGATAGCTGTGCTTAGAAAATCATGTCATTGATTAAAGAAACAGAAGTCCACACCAACAAATGGAAAATAACCATGTGCTCATGGATTGAAAGGATTGATATTGTTGAAATAGTCATGCTACCCAAGGCAATATACAGATTCAGTGAAATCCCTTTCAAAATACTAACGGAATTTTTCTTAGAACTAGAATAAGTAATTCTAAAATATATATGGAAACTCATTAATCCCTAAATAGCCATTACAACCTTGAGAAGAACAAAACTGAAGATATCACACTCTGGGCTTTCAAACTATAGCACTAAATCTATAGTAATCAAAACTGTGTGGTACTGGCACAAAAAATGGACACATAGAATGAAGGAATAGTATAGAGAGCCTATAAATAAACCCACATTTATATGACCAATTAATCTACCACAAAGGAGGTAAAAATATATAATGGAGAAAACACATCCTCCTTAATAAATGGTGCTATGGATATTGAACAGCTACATGCAAAAAAACCAAATTGAAATATTTTATTACACCACATATAAAAAGAAACTGAAAAGGGATTAAACAATTAAATGTAATACCCAAGACTATAAAATGTTTAGAAGAAAACTTAGAAAGTGCACTTTTTATTTAGCCTTTTTTCACAGATTATATTTCATTATGTTAATATAAGACATTGTGTATAATACACCATGTTATGACAGTAAACCCTTGTTGCTTATCTGTTTTATATATAGCAGTTTTTTTTAATTTAAATTATGTTTCTTTGATCTATAAGTCTGTATATGTGCCAATACCATATATGTTTGTTTATAGTGTGATTTTACCACTGGTCTTAGTATTATTTGGGATGAGGGGGTATATGTCTCATCAGGTAAGGGAAGCAAAGCAAAATAAACAAATGGACCACATTAAACTAAAACTCTTTTAGTTTGCACAGCCAAAGATACTATTAATCCAAAGGAAAGGCAACCTACTGAATGGCAGAAGATCTTTGAAAACAATGTATCCAGTAAGGGGTTAATATCTAAAATATTCAAAGAAAGGATACCTCTTGACATCAAAAAGACCAACAATTTGATTAAAAATTGGCCATCAGACCAAAACAGACCTTTTTTTTCCCTAAGGAAAACACACAGATAATCAATAAGTACGTGAAGAAATGCTCAGCATCACTAATCATCAAGGAAATGCAAATCAAAATGACAATGAAATGCTACCACCTCATACCCATCAAAATGCCTATCATCAAAAAGTTAAGATATAAAACTTACTGACTGGAATGTAAACAAAAGGGAATCATCATGCACTGTTTGTGGGATGTCAATTGGTGCAACCACTATGAAAACATTGTGCAGTTTTTGCAAAAAAATTAAAAAAGGAACTGCCATATGATCCAGCCATTTCATTTCTGGGTCTTTATCCCAAGAAGACCAAAAAATCTAATTTGAAAGTGATCAATAATATCTTAACAGTTTTGTATGCCAGACAGATGGTTTTTAGACATGTGATCATTTTAAAATGTATGCAAATGTAAAATCATTAAGTAATACACCTGAAATTAGCATAATAATGCATATCAACTATGTCTTTACATTAAAAAGAAAAAGAAAAAAAGAAAGAAAACATGAGCCAGAAAGAGATTTTAGGAAATAGAGAACATTTTCTTTTGGACTGTGCTATTAACATGAGCGTGTGAAAGGTACTTTTATGTATCTTAAAACAATTGTTAATGTAGTTTCATTTATTATTGAGAGTTAAAAACCTGAGAGACCCTACTTCAAAATATTCATGATGGAGATACTATGATTAATCTCAGAAAAAGACTATTTGTTAATTTTTAAAGACAAAATGTGTGAAATTAAAGTCAGTAAGTTCAAACCTATTTTAGGCAATTAAGGCAAAGCTTTTATGTTGTTATGTTGACCATGGAAACTTTATAATAAAAAAAGAAAAACACATTCAAACTCGATCTCGATAAAGGAGAATAAAAACCTTAGCAAAAATGAACTCACATATATAAAAAATAAAATAAAAAATAACTTCTTACATGAGGGAACTAATACTTATAATATCTAAATATATACATGGTATTTTATGTAGTGATTCATTTAATGTTGTTAAATAGAAACTGAGTTTTATTCTTTTGTTAATTAATTGGATAATTCATTTCTTGTTATATAGTCCTCCATAGTGATATACTGTCCTAGACACATAGGTTAAATTATACATAAATTTTAAAAGTTTTGCTCAATCTCTCCTCTCATAATATGATTGACTTCAAGCAGAGATTTTGGTCCATGCATAGTTTAGATTGTGGACTTGTCACTAATATTCATTATTAAAAAAAAAAAAAAAAAACTAAAACTAAAGGAGATGCAATGAAAGATTTTATTTTCTTCAAGGAGACAGTTAACAAAATATGATTTATTTTATCCTTAAAAAATAAGAATCTTAACTTTAAAATTTAGATTATTAAATATTCCCTGGAAATAAGGTGGAGAGATTTAACTTTTGCAGTATGGTATGTTCTACTTTTGTCTGAGGAGAGTAAATGACAACATAGATGTTCTTAGAATATTGTTACGTATCTTTTAAAATTCAAGCATTTCTCATTTTTCTGTAATTTATCATAATAATCATGATTATAATTGCAATGATCTTGCTTGCAACTCACACTGTTATTTTATAAGTTTGTACTGAATTCATCTCTTAAGTCTAGAAAAGTAATAAGGATGTTGAAGTGAAGTGAAAGTCGCTCAGTCATGTCCAATGCTTTGCAACTGCACAGACTATATGGTCCATGGAATTCTCCATACTGAAGATGGGCAGACTTTCCCCTCTCCAGGGGATCTTCCCAACCCAGGGATCAAATCCAGGTCTCCTGCATTGCAGGTGTATTATTTACCAGCTGGGCCAACAGGGATGCCTATAAGGATGTTATGAATGTATAATTCATTCTCCTATATTATTTGCCTCTTTATTTTACTCTTTTTCCACAATATTCTCTCCTTTCCTTTCTCATTGTCCGTTTTTAAACTGGATGATATCAATAGGCTCTTTTGAGTCTCCCTGCAACTAAAGTATCCTCTGCAAGTGACATCTCAGGCATCTCTCTTCCTTTTGGGTATCATATCTACGTGGATCCCTGGAGGCTCAGTGGGAGGGGGATTCAGGATTGGGAGCTCGTATACACCTGTGATGGATTCATGTCAATGTATGGCAAAACCAAAACAGTATTGTAAAGTAGAATAAAGTAAAAATTAAAAAAAATTAAAAAAAGATCATTCTTCTTGAAGCACAGTAAGAATATTATCTGAAAGTCAAAGTGCATCCAATTCAACTGACTATAAAGATTTCAACTTTCTTTACTTGTACAATAACTTAGCAACCTAACAGTCAATGATTATATGTCCAAATAATATTCACATGTAGCAAGTTACTTGACAGCAGAAACAAGACATAAATATTTCAGCACCTTGGAATAAGTCCAACTTATAACATTAAATTGTGCCTGCTTAAAATCTTTCCCAAAGTATATCATTTCCAATTCTTTACCCAAGTCTGGCAGTGTCTGCAGTGGTTTAATGAAGTGAAGAGTTACACAGAATTTCATCTATGCCAAGGGAATCTAAGTATTTCAATTATCATAGGATGTTTCTCTCTATAAAAACTAAATTTTATTCCTCAAAACAAAACATTTGCTTCTACCTCTGTGTCTGTTTGCAAAGAAACACAGTATGAGAATACAGAACACATAGTGATTTCTAAAAATTTCAGGAAAGGACCATATGTTCTTGATAACTAGATATATTGCAAGATAAAATATATTTAAACCTTCAAAATAAATTATAAAAACATGAAATAAATAGAGAATAAAGTGACATATTAAGATACTAACATTTAAAGAAGAAAAGATCTTAACTGATAAATATTGTCCTATAGTTCTAACTACACATGGGGGGTTTTATGTATATATATACACATACACATACATATATACATATAGATATAATACATACATAGATATATATAAATTATATACACATGCATATTTATGTTATATATACATATATACAGATATACACATATATCTGTGTGTATTATATACACACACATATACATATATATGCACACACAGATAAATATATATATATATATATGTATAAATAGCAAGTACAGGGCCACTTTCATGGTATATACTGAATAACTGGTAGCTATTCTCTGAACTGATAATCAGTGATTAATATTCATTTAAACCATACAAATTGGTTCCAAATTTTAAAAATATATTAACAGAAATATGTCTATCATGTAATATGAATAGTTAGACAGTAATTTGTAATGATATCCAATTAATATAATATAGTATGTAAAGATAAATTTTTTAAATCTTAAAAGAAAATGTAAGCATGGTACTACTTTCTTTTTCCTGTATTAATACTTCTTGATTTATTTTTAATGTGGGGAAACAGTGGAAACAGTGGCTGACTTTATTTTTGGGGGTTCCAAAATCATATATATTAAATATGTATGGATGTGGGTTGAACTTGAGAAAACAATCAGGAGGTTAAAACATTCCAGTGTTTAAGAGTTTCACTTAATGAGTTCTGTACCGAGTGGGTACAAAATAGGTTATGCTTCAGATGAAACAAAGCTAAGTTTCTAGGATGTGTTATAATCATGTTGACACTATTGACAAGAGAATATTACAATGATCTGTAAGGTAAATGTGAAAATTTTCAGGATTTTTGTGATTTCAAAAAGATAGTTGAAAATTTAAATTACTAGAGTGGGTTGCCATTTCCTTCTCTAGGGCCTCTCCCCGACCCAGGAATAGAACACAAGCCTCTTATGTTTCCTGCATTAGCAGGCAGGTTCTTTACCACTGGTGCATCTTGGGAAGCCCCAGAGTTTGACTGCTTTTTTCTAATACAATTTAAGGATAATATTTGCTTGTGTGCTAATAGTTATTCAAATACTGATATAGAATAACTATTCTAAGATTGAGAAAAGGGCATATTGCTCAATTATGACTTCTTCCCAGATAGTCAATTTATATGGGAGAAGCAAAGTATTAAAACAGGAAACTCTGTACATAAAATGTTTTCTGGAATTCAGGGAATCAAAAACTCATTGAAAATTCAAATCTTCCTCTAAAGAAATATTGGCTTCTTAATTACTATTTCTACTATGAACTATAGATTAATTTTTCCTACAGTTATAATAAAATCCATAGAAAAAATTAATTATTCAAATATTTATTCATATACATTTTCAGCAATAGTTTCAAGGGTTAGTTATAATTTTTACTTTGTGCTTAATTGTTCAGTTGTGTCTCCTGAATTAGCTCTTTGCTGCCTCATGGACTATAGACTCTTTGCGCCTCATAGACTGTAGCCTACAACAGTCCTCTGTTCTTGGGACTTTTCAGGCAAGAATAATGGAGTGGGTTGCCATTTCCGCCTCTGGAGGTTTTTCTGATTTGGAGATCAAACCCACATGTCTTCTACATTGCAGGCAGATTCTTTACCACTGAGGCACTGAGGGGACATCATTTTCTCAATAGTGCAAAGAAAAATAAATTGAATAAGGCATCTTTGTCTTTTTTTTTTTTTTTGTAACTCAGTATAGTCTATATGATATATGACTTACAAGTAATTATTTCAATATTCACTTACCAATTTTTAAAGTCATAAAACAAGTAAGAATATAACAGTGTTAGCATTGAGAATATCAATTTATTATTTCTATCTTCTAGTCCCTATGCTTTACCATTTGAGAGTACACCTCAAATTTCTCTCCACCTGACCCCTTCCATTCACTCACCATACAATCACCTGATTAACAGTGTTTACTGAGCATTAAGTAGATGTCAATCACTGCTTCAGAATAAGCATAAAACATCCTGTCCTTCTGCTTGGAATCATAAACATGCAGAGTAAAAGTTGTTAATCTTAATATGTGAAACTAGTCAAAACACACAAGGTGACATAAAAATTAAATTGTAAAGCAAATAAAGGATTGCGATAGAGTATACATTATTTATTTAGCTACATTTGAAAATTATACAGGTTATTAGAGGAAAAATATTTAGAGTTCCTAGGGTTCTTTAAAAAAAGGCAATTTTGTATTTGTGGAATAGGCAAGCACTATAGCAAAATAGACTTTTATTGTCATAAATATAGCTCCAGGCTATTTCTATTCTAAATCATGACAACATACAATCACAAGGACTTTCCTGGATGAAAAAAACACATTAATACTGGATAGAGCAGCACCTGGCATACATAACAGGTTTATTTCAAAGCATTTAAAATTAAATTTGCTTCATTATTTAATCTTCTGCTGTGTTCATTGATAAAGTAAAAAAACGGTCGTTCTGTCAACTAAACAGTTGGGGTGAATTAAGACATGTAACAGAAGCCACAACTTTTCAAAATGGGTTGCATTATAATTTTCAAGGCAGATGAACTGTTTTATACCAAGCTATGATGTTCATCACAGACCTAGTTTAAATTCTTTGTTTCATTAGATACATATACTCCAAGAAAATGTTACAATGACTCCCCATGGCCTCATGTGGTTTAAAGACTACATCACTAACACTTCTAACTCTCTAGTTTATACATTGTTAAACACTCTGACAAGAGCATTTCATAACCAAATTCTGTCCTTTAAATTTTATTAAAAGGGACTTCCCTATAACTCAGTCAGCAAAGTATTTGCCTGCCATGCAGGAGACCCAGGTTCGATTCCTGGGTTAGGCAGATTCTCTTGAGAAGGAAATGGCAACCCACTCCAGTATTCTTGCCTGGAAAATCCCCTAAAGAGAGGTGCTTGGCAGGTTATAGTCCATGGGATCTCAAGAATCCAACACGACAACCACTAAACTGCTACCAAGATGATCCAGAGTGCCCCATATTATGAGATCTTGTTTGCTATAGCATGTACTAAACCCAACTCTGTTGAGTTTACATGTTCTTATTAATCCCTCACTGATGGAAAGTTACAGTTTATTTAATGGTACATGTTTTGTTTTTTGGACTACATGTGATAATAATGTAATTTGACATCATAAATATTCAATAGGGCATATTGTAGGCCCCACTTCTTTTAATCTAAAAGTAGAAGTTTGTTTTGGATTAAAGTTGTCACAGACTCCAATAGCAAAATTTTGTAAATCATCTTTCTAGTGCTTGAACATTTTTAGTATGTCTCACCATTGATCTGCTTCTTCGAGTGTCTGGGAACTTTGCTTTTTCTTTCAAACTATATTCCTTATCTTTGTATCTTTCATATTAAAGATCTATGCTGATACCACATCATTTTTGCAAGATGTTCTTTATGTTTTTAAAAAATAATTGTTTGCTTTGAAAAGCTCTTACTTTTAAAGAAAAGTTGAACAATGTACAGATTTCCTACCACAAGAGTCCCCTAGTGTTACATACTATATAATCATAACCATCTTCCAAAACTAAGACATTGTCATTAAGATATTGTCATGTAAATCTTAATTTACCAAGATTTTACCATATTTCTAGTAATCCTATTACTATTCCATAACCTAATCCAGGATACCATCTTGCATTTAACAGTTTTTCAGTCTTGTTTCTTACAACCTTGATGATTTTGAAGAATACTGGTCAGGTATTTTGTAAAAGTTTCTGAATTTTGTATATCTGAGGTTTTTCTTTCTCATGAAACCTCGTGATGTCAGTATTACTCATTGCTGGTGATCACTTGCTTAAGGTAGTGTCTGACAAGATTCTTCACTTTGCTATTTATTTTCCATTTTCTATACTATACTATAGTTTGAACTTAGTATTTGAAGCTATTTATATTTCTATATTACCGTCTCCCTTGGAAATAAGTCACTATATTCAACCCACACTCAAGATGAAAATTAAGCTAGTGGAGTGCCTTGAAAGAATGAAGCAACTGTTTACAATAGTTCTAGTTTTTCTTTAAGAAAGAATTTTGTTGGGGAGTTTATTTATTCAATCAACATCATGCAAGATTCATGAACATTTATTATACCATTTGACTTATAATCTAATACTGTATTTTTTTAATTGTTCAAATATTTTCATCCCTGGGCATTGAGAGTTCTTTCAGGTAATCTCTTTGTATCCCAGTTTCTTTCTTTTCCTTCCTTCAGCTTATTATTTCCTTCCATTTTGCACTGCAAGATGTTCCAGATTTGTGCATTTTCCTTTCCCTGGTCATAGAATCAGCTTTTTCTTCAAGAAATCCTGATTCCTTCTATTGGAGAATGATGTAGGAAACTACATTTGAATATACTGCTGCTAAGTCACTTTAGTCATGTTAGATGGCAGCCAAGATTACTATATTTTGATAGCTCATCACAGTATAAATTATGCTTTTCAAATACAAAATAAAAATAATAATATAATTACATTTCAAAGGCTGTCTGTCTTCTAGAACACCACCACATGGAAGTTAATTACATGAGGGACACTCAGGAGACATAAAATCAATTTTGTTACTGAGGGTAATAGCAGTACTGTGTGGTTACAATGGTTGTTGAGTATGCAGTGTTTTAGGAGTTGTTCCTGGAAAGATTTGGCTTCTCCAACTGGTAAATGATTTTTGTAAACTGCCCATAAGTAAACCTGTGTTAAAATTAAATATAAAATGGAGACTGGACTTTAGAATGCCTCGAACAAACCAAACTATGTAAACCATGCAACAAAACTATGTTTAGCTTATTTCATGAGCATAATAAAAACTTACCTTAGGTTGTTTCTTATAAAATCTTGTGCAATTCATAAAGAAAACTTTAAGTCATCTTTCTAAAAATGGTATGACAAAAATTACTTTCAATCAATCACCATTGTAATAACCAATCATCATAAAAGTTAATAATTTCCTTTTTTCACTTTATAAGTTATCTCATAACTTCATGCTGCTAAGCTTCATATCCATCTTTGAATTTGCAAGCTCCCAGTTCTCAGTCTCAGTCTTTTTATATGCAAAATAAGCTGTTGTTAATCATTGATTTGGTATGTTTAATTTTTCTATTTTTGACACCTGTAATAATCACTTCATCCTTAAAATAGCTGCAGTGTTCTACTCTCTGACACTAAAGGTGCTAACCTACGCACTGACTGGAAGATAAAGTACAAAAGTCATCAATAACGTATATACACCACATCCTTGAGTGACATTCATCAACGTCACAATGAACTTGATGGCAAGCAAATTAAACAAGTTTTTCTGACACAGCCATTTTGTGGGGTTATATCTATCAGATAGTACATTTGTATACATGAAACTTATTACTGCATTCAAGCATTATACAAGGCCTTTTTTATAAGTTTTGATTCAGTGTTATAGGACTTACCTGACATTATGACTATTAGATTAATTAATATTACTTTATGAAGGGGTCCCTAACCACATAATTACCAAATTATTATTTAGTACCTAAATTCAATCTAAATTATTATTATTAACTAATTATTAATTTAGATCAATATCTTAATCTGAATTATTTAGACATTTAGTGTCTGCTAAAGTCTCGAAACCATTTCAGAGATATTTTCAATAGTAGAAGATAGTCTTACTGAATAATGCTGGATTTTGGTCAAAAGTCGTTGGTTTCTTTTTTATAGTTCTATTCTATGATACTTCCTAACTCTGCAATATGTCACCATTTTTACTTTGTAGGATATACAAGGTCATAAAGCCACAATTACAAATACTTTCCCTCAGAAACACGGAATGGTACTAGATTTTCCTCTTATATTGAACTGTATTTAAAAGCTGGATACTTAAAATATTCAGAAAATGGATTCCATCAGGAAATATCTTATATCCTGCCTCCAGAATCCTTAACATTGACCCTCTTCCTTAGATGCAGGGAGGCTTACTAAGCAACAATGTGTACACCATATATAAATTATAATACTTCCTTCCACCACTAACTTAACGAAGTAGCAGAACTTTTTTCATGAAATGTCTTTCTTATCTTCTAAACATTCAGGTAATTATATATATATATATATATNCCTTTCCCTGGTCATAGAATCAGCTTTTTCTTCAAGAAATCCTGATTCCTTCTATTGGAGAATGATGTAGGAAACTACATTTGAATATACTGCTGCTAAGTCACTTTAGTCATGTTAGATGGCAGCCAAGATTACTATATTTTGATAGCTCATCACAGTATAAATTATGCTTTTCAAATACAAAATAAAAATAATAATATAATTACATTTCAAAGGCTGTCTGTCTTCTAGAACACCACCACATGGAAGTTAATTACATGAGGGACACTCAGGAGACATAAAATCAATTTTGTTACTGAGGGTAATAGCAGTACTGTGTGGTTACAATGGTTGTTGAGTATGCAGTGTTTTAGGAGTTGTTCCTGGAAAGATTTGGCTTCTCCAACTGGTAAATGATTTTTGTAAACTGCCCATAAGTAAACCTGTGTTAAAATTAAATATAAAATGGAGACTGGACTTTAGAATGCCTCGAACAAACCAAACTATGTAAACCATGCAACAAAACTATGTTTAGCTTATTTCATGAGCATAATAAAAACTTACCTTAGGTTGTTTCTTATAAAATCTTGTGCAATTCATAAAGAAAACTTTAAGTCATCTTTCTAAAAATGGTATGACAAAAATTACTTTCAATCAATCACCATTGTAATAACCAATCATCATAAAAGTTAATAATTTCCTTTTTTCACTTTATAAGTTATCTCATAACTTCATGCTGCTAAGCTTCATATCCATCTTTGAATTTGCAAGCTCCCAGTTCTCAGTCTCAGTCTTTTTATATGCAAAATAAGCTGTTGTTAATCATTGATTTGGTATGTTTAATTTTTCTATTTTTGACACCTGTAATAATCACTTCATCCTTAAAATAGCTGCAGTGTTCTACTCTCTGACACTAAAGGTGCTAACCTACGCACTGACTGGAAGATAAAGTACAAAAGTCATCAATAACGTATATACACCACATCCTTGAGTGACATTCATCAACGTCACAATGAACTTGATGGCAAGCAAATTAAACAAGTTTTTCTGACACAGCCATTTTGTGGGGTTATATCTATCAGATAGTACATTTGTATACATGAAACTTATTACTGCATTCAAGCATTATACAAGGCCTTTTTTATAAGTTTTGATTCAGTGTTATAGGACTTACCTGACATTATGACTATTAGATTAATTAATATTACTTTATGAAGGGGTCCCTAACCACATAATTACCAAATGATTATTTAGTACCTAAATTCAATCTAAATTATTATTATTAACTAATTATTAATTTAGATCAATATCTTAATCTGAATTATTTAGACATTTAGTGTCTGCTAAAGTCTCGAAACCATTTCAGAGATATTTTCAATAGTAGAAGATAGTCTTACTGAATAATGCTGGATTTTGGTCAAAAGTCGTTGGTTTCTTTTTTATAGTTCTATTCTATGATACTTCCTAACTCTGCAATATGTCACCATTTTTACTTTGTAGGATATACAAGGTCATAAAGCCACAATTACAAATACTTTCCCTCAGAAACACGGAATGGTACTAGATTTTCCTCTTATATTGAACTGTATTTAAAAGCTGGATACTTAAAATATTCAGAAAATGGATTCCATCAGGAAATATCTTATATCCTGCCTCCAGAATCCTTAACATTGACCCTCTTCCTTAGATGCAGGGAGGCTTACTAAGCAACAATGTGTACACCATATATAAATTATAATACTTCCTTCCACCACTAACTTAACGAAGTAGCAGAACTTTTTTCATGAAATGTCTTTCTTATCTTCTAAACATTCAGGTAATTATATATATATATATATATATATCAGGTGCTTGCTCCTTGTTGCTCTCTAGGTCCTATGAACATTAGCATGATAGCACTCAGGTGATGGACCAAGATGATATTCTGTGAGATGGCTTGAAGTTTTGGACTTTGTGAACCACACTGTGGCATAAAGTATAAGAATGGATTTATTATTAAGGCAATGGTATAAAGTCTGCTCTTCCTTTTCTTCAAGAAAAGCAAGTGGATTCTGATAGCATTGTGTTTTCTCTCTTCACTCGGAGTGTGTTATCCTCATCAATAATAATACTCCAAATATCAGATGCTATACTAATATAAACAAACATAATTTTCTATTTTTTTGTTGTAACAAATTACAACAAATTTTTGACTTAAATTTATCATATTCCATTTCTGTTGGTAAACCTATAAAATGGGTCTCACTGGCAAAAAATCAATGTGTCTGCATACATGTTTCTTTTTCGAGATCTGGGACCAGAATCCACATTCTTGCCTCCCCCATCTTCTAGTGACCAGTTACATTCTTCAGCTCATGGATTTCTTCCACGTTTACAAATCTAGCAACATGGTTTCTCTCTGATATTACCTTTTCTGAAGAAAGTGTTCCCTTTCTTCAGAAAAGCTCTTTTCTTACCGAGTTTGGGAAAATTTTCTGCTTTTAGGGATTCATGGATTTTGATTGGCCCCACCTGGATAATCCAAGATGCTTCCATTATGGCATGGGAAAAACCATGGTTGTTGAACTTAATTATATCTGCAAAGTTTTGATTCTCTTGTAATGTAATATACTTATAGATTCTGAAAATTCATGAGAAATATCTTGGAGTAGCATTATTTTATCTACCATACCAGATTATTTTATTTGTAACAAAAGTAATATTTTAGTCACCATCTTATGTTATTTTCTAGAAATGTGCACATTTTGTTTTTTACTACCTAATCTGTAGAACTGAATAGGAATAATGAAGGTTGTTTTTATAGCTGTGATTTTAAGATTTTTATGATTAAATAATTTTAACATTTCATCAAGAATGGTGATGTCAGTGATAAGGCTGATATGGGTGGGTTTCCATTGACTTACAGTTGTTTCTCAACACTAAATATCACTTATGAGCTATGAAGCCAATGTTAGAATACCTATTTCTGTGATATTTCCAGAAATTGCAAAAGTAATCAGAGATTAGTGTCAAAAGATCAGAGGGTCAACTCCCACAAATTCACACTCTATTTGGCAACTCATAATAATATTTTAGGTCCTTAGTAATTATTGTTAGCTTAGAGTTAAGCTCATTTTCTCAAAATATTTATATTTATATATTTTAGCATACTTATCTGTGGGATATGTGAGAAATGATAATAGGTACATGTCATTTAATAGATGTGGCCTCCTGAAAAAGGGCCTGTGTCCCCTATAACCAAGTTAGGTTGCAGGTGGACTATAGGACTGATAAATTAAGTTAATTTTATGACTTTTATCAAGGTTTTGATTTTTCATGACTGTGAATCAAGTGAAAAATGGGACTGTTTGTCAATTCTAAATGATCTTGGCTTTACAAGTCAATTAGTTTAGTTGTCTCATTTTAATTCCTAGAAATTTGTTGGTTATCAGCAAATTTTGAACGTTATACCATCTCTTGACCCCTAATTATTGTGCTAAGGACTAACACAATGACCACACACACACTTCACTTCTAAAGTAAATGAATTCATGTAGCTAAGGGTTTCTCCAGTTTCAGTTGAGATCAGAAAACCCCTTTGCATTATATGTTCTTTCATCATTTCTAATATACAGAAAAGACTGACAAATGTTGACCTAAAACAGACTGTCTGGCATTTCTCCAATAAAGATAAAGACTTATTCAGAATCAGCAGAGAACTAAAATATAGGGTCTGCAACCATGACAAACCGCATGTAAGCTTCTTTATAGAAAGTAAAGGAGAAGACATTAATAGAAGGGAAAAGGAAGCTGATGGGAGGCAAGATGCTAGAGTATACAAGAAGTCCCTGATTTTCATTGTCTGTCAGGAAAGAATAGGAGTCTTTATTGTTCTTATTGAGCTCTGCTATCATTGTAGGGCACCCAGGTGGTGCTAATGATGAGGAACCTGCCTGCCAATGCAGGAGCCATAAAAGACTCAGGTTTGATCCCTGGGTTCGAAAGATACCCTGGAGAAGGGCATGACAACCCACTTCAGTATTCTTGCTTGGGGAATCCCCACAGACAGAGGAGCCTGGAAGGCTACAGTTCACAGGGTTGCAAAGAGTCAAACACTATTGAAGTGATTTAGCACATACATATAATTGCAAGGCATGTAACTTCCCTGTTTTGGTCTCCTGACTCTTACTTATTTATTTTTTAAATTAATTAATTAATTTTTTAAATTTTACTTTACAATACTCTATTGGTTTTGCCATACATCGACATGAATCCACCACAGGTGTACACAAGCTCCCAATCCTGAATCCCCCTCCCACTTTCCACCCTACAACATCTCTCTGGATCATCCCCGTACACCAGCCCCAAGCATCCTGCATCCTGCATCGAACATAGACCGGCGCCTCATTTCTTACATAATAGTATATATGCTTCAATGCCATTTCCCAAATCATCGCGCCCTCTCCTACTCCCTCAGAGGCCAAAAGTTCATTCTCTATGTTTGTGTCCTTTTGTTGTCTCACATACAGGGTCATCATTACTATCTTTCTAAATTCCATATATATGTGTCAGTATACTGTATCGGTGTTTTTCTTTCTGGCTTACTTCACTCTGTATAATAGGCTCCAGTTTCATCCATCTCATTAGAACTGATTCAAATTTATTCTTTTTAATGGCAAAGTAATACTCCATTGTGTATATATACCACTGCTTGCTTATCCATCCATCTGTTGATGGACATCTAGGTTGTTTCCATGTCTGGCTATTATAAACAGTGCTGCAATGAACATTGGGGTACATGTGTCTCTTTCAGTTCTGGTTTCCTCGGTGTGTATGCCCAGCAGTGGGATTGCTGGGTCATAAGGCAGTTCTATTTGCAATTTTTTAAGGAATCTCCACACTGTTTTCCACAGTGGCTGTACTAGTTTACATTCCCACCAACAGTGTAAGAGGGTT
>SJYV01056219.1:271485-291931 GCA_006410875.1 Neotragus pygmaeus | reverse complement strand
TGGAGAAATATACCCTGTTCATGGATTGGAAGACTCAATATAGTGAAAATGAGTATACTACCCAAAGCAATCTACAGATTCAATGCAATCCCTTTCAAGCTACCAGCGGTATTTTTCACAGAACTAGAACAAATAATTTCAAGATTTGTATGGGAATACAAAAAACCTCGAATAACCAAAGCAATCTTGAGAAAGAAGAATAGAACTGGAGGAATCAACTTGCCTGACTTCAGGCTCTACTACAAAGCCACAGTCATTAAGACAGTATGGTACTGGCACAAAGACAGAATTATAGATCAGTGGAACAAAACAGAAAGCCCAGAGATAAATCCACACACCTATGGACACCTTATCTTCGACAAAGGAGGCAAGAATATACAATGGAGTAAAGACAATCTCTTTTATAAGTGGTGCTGGGAAAACTGGTCTCCTGACTCTTTAATTGAGATGTTTGTTTATTACATTTTTTGTTTGTTTTTACATTTTCCTCTTTTGATGAAAAGTTTTCTCTGAAAGGACAGAGGAAGCTGGCAGGCTACAGTCCATGTTATCACAAAGAGTTGAACATACTAAGTGACTAACACTTTTACTTTCATTGCTGAATAAGAGTGAGGTTTTCCAGTTTCAGTGACTTTTTGCACCTTTGTTGTTGTTGTTCAGTAACTCAGTCATGTCCAACTCTTTGTGATTCCATGAACTGCAGCACACCAGGTTTTCCTGTCTTTCACCATCTCCCTGAGCTTGTTCAAATTCATGTCCATTGAGTTGGTGAGGCTATCTAACTATCTCATCCCCTGCCTGCTCCTTCTCCTTTTGCCTTCCCTCTTTCCTAGCATCAGGGTCTTCTCCAATGAGTTGGTTCTTTGCATCAGGTGGCCAAAGTACTGGACCTTCAACTTTAGCATCAGTCCTTGCAATGAATATTCAGGAATATTTTGTCCCTTAAAATCAGGAAAAACCTTTCCTGAATGTGGAATCTTACATCTGAGGGAAGTGCAAAGATTGGAAACTTACTGAGGTCACATTTGAATAAGTGTAAAAAAGAAAGGAGAACTCTCAGATATTTTTGAAAGATATATGTTATCAAGACCATAGACATTAGAAATTACCTGAAGTTTTATGTAATCATCAAATGTTTAGTAATAAAGTTCCAAGAGGCCTAATCCAAATATTTTTGGAAAACTTTTTATCAAATGTTGTCTGATTCAATTCCAGGAAAACTTTACTTTCAGGTTGCTAGATGATGCCCAGGTCCAGTCAGAGCCAGGTGTGATGCTTAAGTTTTTCATCTCCAGAGAAGGTACTATTAAAAGATTGCTCTACCAAAACACAGTTATTTAAATAGAAGCCCTTAGGCCTTAGAATAGTGGAATATCTTTCTTCTGATTAATGTAGGTCAAAGGCAGCAGGAGCGTAGTACATTGAGTGTTCTGTGGCTAATTCAAAGTGAATAAAACTTCCAAAAGGGATACATCTGAGATATAGAAGGACCAACAATGATGTTTTTGGCTGAGATATTTGGAAGACATCTATAAATTTTGCCAGTTGAATGTTCGTAAACCATTAGTATGTTCAGCTAAACCAGAAGACTGAAGAGGTAAAAATATTGAAATTAAAATTGGCCAAACAGAACAGATTTATTGAAGCATTTGGTCAGGAAAATTGGTTCCTTTATCACTTTGAAATTAGACAGCATTTCTCCAGATACTGATAAATCTTTGACAAAAAGACATTTGCCACAGAAGAGGCCAACCCCTGTCTGCAAGGGAAGGCTTCAGTCTAGTACAAAAACAAACTCCATGACTAAAACATATTTGCATCCATGAGAGGGAGGATGTTTGAGGAAACATATTTGTCCAAACTTGAACTGTGCATTGTACAGTTTAGTATGTCAGGGAGTATTATGAACAGGCTTCCCTGGGTTATCTTCAGAGAATTGGGACAAATGAGGTAGGTACTTTTTTGTGGACTTCTTAACTGTTGTTGTTGTCCAGTCACTAAGTCATGTAAAACTTTCTGGATGCCATCGGCTGTAGCATGCCAGGCTTCCCTGTCCTTCACCATCTCCCAGAGTTTGCTCAAACTCATGTCCATTGAGTTAGTAATGTCAGTCATCCTCTGTCATCCCCTTCTGTTATTGCTCTCCATCTTTCCCCCCATCAGGATCTTTTCCAAAAGTCAGCTGTTCCCATCAGGTGGCCAAAGTGTTGCAGCTTCAGCTCCAGCATCAGTCCTTCCAATTAATAATCATGGTTGATTTCTTTAGAATTGACTGGTTTGTTCTCCTTGCCATCCAAGGGATTCTCAAGAGTCTTCTCCAGCACTGCAGTTCAAAAGAATCAATTCCTTGGCACTCAGCCTTCTTTACAGTTTAACTCTCACTTTCATACATAACTACTGGAAAAACCAAACCTTTGATTATATTGACATTTGTTGGCAAAATGATAGCTCTGCTTTTTAGTACACTGCCTAGGTTTGCCATAGCTTTTCTTCCAAGGAGCAAAGGCCTTTTAATTTAGTGGTTGCAGTCACTGTCTAGAGTGATTTTGGAAAACAGTAAAGTAAAATCTGCCTCTGTTTCTACTTTTCCCCCATCTATTTGCCATGAAGTGATGGGACCAGATATTATGATCTTAGTATTTTGAATGTAAAATGTTTTTTCTGTTTTTTAAATAAATGTATTTATTTTAATTGGACATTAATTACTTTACAATATTGTATTGGTTTTTCCACATATCAACATGAATCCACCACAGGTAGACACATGTTCCCCATCCTGAACCGCCCTCCCTTCTCCCTCCCTGTACCATCCCTCTGGGTCATCTCAGTGCAACAGCCCCAAGCTTCCAGTATCATGCGTCCAGGTTTGATGTATGAATGTAAAATTTTAAGCCAGGTTTTTCATTCTTCTGTTTCAACTTCACCAAGAAGCTCTTTAGTTCCTTTTCACTTTCTGCCATTAGAGTGTATCACCTGAATATCTGAGGTTATTGATATTTCACCCGTCACTCAAGACTCTAGCTTCTGATCCTTTTAGCCTAGCATTTTGTATGATGTCCTCTACATAGAAATTAAATAAGCAGGGTGACAAAATATAGTCTTGATATATTCCTTTCCCAATTTTGAACCAGTTTGTTGTTCTTGTCTGGTTCTAATTGTTGCTTCTTGACTTGAATACAGGTTTCTCAGGATGCAGGTAAGATGATCTGGTATTCCCATCTCTTTAAGAATTTTCCACTGTTTGTTATGATCCATACAATAAGAGGCTTTAGTGTGCTCAATGAAGTAGAGTTTTTTTTTTTCTGAAAGTCTCTTGTTTATTTTATAATTCAGTAAATGTTGGCATTTTTCTCTCTGGCTCCCCTGCCTTTTCTAAATCCATCTTGTGTACCTGATATCTTTGGTTCACATTACTTGACCCTAGCTTAAAGTATTTTGAGCATTACCTTGCTAGTATGTGAAGTGAGCACGATTGCGTGATAGTTTTAATATTTTTTGACATTTCCTTGCTTTGGTACAGTTCAGTTCAGTTCATTTCAGTCGCTCAGTCATGTCCTACTCTTTGCAACCACATGAATCACAGCATGCCAGGCCTCCCTGTTCATCACCAGGTCCCGGAGTTCACTCAGACTCATGTCCATCGAGTCCGTGATGTCATCCAGCCATCTCATTCTCGGTTGCCCCCTTCTCCTCCTGTCCCCAATCTTTCCCAGCATCAGAGTCTTTTCTAATGAGTCAACCCTTCTCATGAGATGGCCAAAGTACTGGGGTTTCAGCTTTAGCATCATCCTTCCAAAGAAATCCCAGGGTTGATCTCCTTCAGAATGTACTGGCTGGATCTCCTTGCAGTCCAAAGGACTCTCAAGAGTCTTCTCCAACACCACAGTTCAAAAGCATCAATTTTTTGGCACTCAGCCTTCTTCACAGTCCAACTCTCACATCCATACATGACCACAGGAAAAACCATAGCCTTGACTAGACGGACCTTAGTCAGCAAAGTAATGTCTCTGCTTTTGATATTGGAATGAAAAATAACCTTTTCCAGTCCTGTGGCCATTGCTGAGTTTTCCATATTTGCTGGCACATTGAGTGTGGCACTTTAACAGCATCATTCTTTAGGATTTGAACTAGTTCAATTGGAATTCCATAACCTCCACCAGCTTTGTTCATAGCAATGCTTTTAAGGCCCACTTGACTTCACACTTCTCAATGTTGAGCTCTGATGAATGACCACGTAATGTGGTTATCCGAGTCATTAAGACTTTTTTTTTTTGGTATATTTCTTCTGTGTATTCTTGCTACATCTTCTTAATCTCTTCTACTTCTGTTAGATCCTTGCTGTTTCTGTCCTTTATTGTGCCCATCTTTCCATAAAAGATTCTCTTGGTATCTCCATTTTTTGGTGAATAGATTCCTAGTCTTTCCCATTATGTCATTTTCCTTTATTATTATTAGTTCACAAAGGCTACCATTTTGTCAGCAAACCAATGGTCACTATCATTCTGTCTGTAGACATACAGTAGTTAGGAGTAAGAGTTTTAGAGTCTCTGATAGAATTGAGCTGCTATTTTACCCAAACCAGAGCTTTCTCTTTTCATCAAAGCGAAAATTGTTGATTTTCCAATCTAGTTTTTACTTCTCAGAGGCCAATTGTCTGGCTCCTATAACCAGTTTTTCTAAAGTATCATTAGGAAAATATACTCTTGGAGCATGAAAAATCTGATTACTATTGGTCACTTTAAGAGCAGAATTCCTTGAGAAAGAGTCAACAAGATGATTTCCCTCAGGTCCCAGAGAGTCAAGATTGAAATGCCCAAGAATTTTAATAATAGCTAAAGCAACAGGTAAAAGTATTATATCCAATGATTATATAGAGGCAATTTTTAATTTTATTTACATTGTAAGTTGGAAAACACATTGCTATCATAGCATTTCAGAATTATGAGCTACTCCTAAGACGTCCTTACTATCAGTATAAATATTGACAGTTTTTTTTTTCCCCTTGGCCAAAGTGCAAGTCCATGTAAAATCATATATTTTATTCTTTTGGACTGAAATATCCATGGTTAAAGATGCTGCCTCAACAACATCAAAAGGAGCTGTAATAGGATGTGTGTGTGTTTTAGTCACTCAGACATGTCCAACTCTTTGTGATTTCATGAACTGTAGCCCACCAGGCTCCCCTGTCCATGAAATTCTCCAGACAAAAATCTGGGAGTGGGTAATCATTCCCTTCTCCCAGGGATCTTCCTGACCCTGGGATTAAGCCAGGTTCTCCCACATTGCAGGCAGATTCCTTACCATCTGAGCCGCCAGGGAAGCCCTGTAATAGCATACCCAGTACAATATTTACAGTTGTCACCTTTTAAGTAAACACTTCCAGTGAATCATAAGAAGTTCATAAATACTTAGAAATGTCTCCTGAAAATCATCATTAGAAGCAGTCTGTCACCATTAAGCAATCTTGAGGAACTTCATTAATAATGGATGGGAGAATAGATGAGTTGTTTATTACTGTACACAAAAGTTATGTGAGAAGCAACTTAAATAATAGACTTCATAGGAGGTGATGCTGATGATAAAAATGTTGAATGTGATGGGAAATTCGGAGGGTTTCTATTAGAACAGTTAATGGTTATCTCATAATTTTATGAGTGGTTTATCCAGAAGGGCAGTGACTATAATGGAATAAGACAGGGGCTATTTCCCCATGCTACAGGTCAAGTTGCTGGCTATAAATCCTATGAGTCAATTGAAGTCCCCTTGTTTTGGGGTAGAAACCCACAGGGCTGCATTTCTTTTTCATAAACAAAAGTAAAACAGGGAATTTGATTACTGGGTTATCCAAAGGCAAGTAGGTTCAACAAATTCTTTTTAAGGGCTTAAGAGCCATGTCATATGATTCTTCCTATAAAACTGCCTGAAGACTGTTATTATTTAGTAAAACATACAAATATTTAAACATAAAAGAGAAAGCTGGAATTCAATTCTGGCAATCACCAACCAGCCTGAGAAAACCTGCAGTTGGCACTTAGTTTTGGATTTGACAAACTTAGAACAAACTGGAAAAACTTGAGAAACTGAAATTTATCTGAATTTAGATATTGACCTTGTTCTGATATTGGATGCCTTAAATATTGAACTTGGGTTTGGGCAAACTATAACACAATTTTTCTTTGATGAGCTTATGTCCCTGTAAAGCTAAAAGTTTTGGCAAGTTGATGCTGTCTTCCTGTGAGAAGACTTGAGAAGGAGAATAAAGAAGAAAACCATCCATATATTGCAAAAAAGTAGAACTTCTAGCAAAATTTATGATCAACCTTTAAGATTTACATGGAATAAGGACTATTAGTAAAATTCTGAGGCATTGCTCTCCAGGTGGAAATGTTTTTCCTTCCAAGTAAAAGTGAGATTTATCTGGTTTGGTTTATCTTCTGGAACACTATATAATAGACTGTATAAGTAAATTACCATGGGAAAACCTCTAGGCCCTTCATTTATGACCTAAATCAAATCTCTTAGGACTATATAGTTGGATGTGATGAATAGATTCAAGGGATTAAGTCTAGTAGACAGAGTGCCTAAAGATCTATGGATGACGGTTCATAACATTGTATAAGAAGCAGTGACAAAAACCATTCCTAAGAAAGAAAGAATGTAAGAAAACAAAGCTGTTTTTAAAATAGCTGAAGAAAGAAGAGAAGTGAAATATAAGAGAAAAAGGAAAGACATGCTCAATTGAATGCAGAATTATAGATAATAGCAAGGAGAATTAAGAAGGGCTTCTTAATTGAACTATGCAAAGAAATAGAAGAATACAATAGAATAAGAGATATTAGAAATCTCTTCAAGAAAATTGTAGCTATCAAGGGAAAATTTCATGCAAGGATGGGCATGATAAAGGACAAGAGCAGTAAGGACCTAACACAAGCAGAAGATATTAAGAAGAAATGGCAAGAATACAGAGAGGAGCTATCAAAAAAAATTTTTTTTAAGTCGTAGGGGCCTGGATAACCACAATGGTGTGGTCACTCATCTAGAGCCGGACATTCTGGAGTGAGAAGTCAAGTGGGACTTAGGAAACATTACTATGAATAGAGCTAGTAGAGGTGATAGAATTCCAGCTGAGTTCTGTCAAATCCTAAAAGATAATTCTGTTAAAGTGCACTCAGTATGTCAGCTAATTTCAAAAGTTCAGCAGTAGCCACAGGACTGGAAAAGTCCTGTTTTCATTCTACTCAAAAAGAAAGCCAATGCCAAAATACATTCAGACTACTGTATAACTTCACTCATTTCATGTGCTAGCAAGGTTATGCTCAAAATCCTTCAAGCTAGACTTTAGCACTATGTGAACCCAGAACTTCCATACATAGAGGCTGGATTTTGAAGAGTCAGAAGAACCAGAGATCAAGCTGCTAACATGTGTTCGATCATGGAGAATGCAAGGGAGTTCCAGAAAAACAACTACTTCTGCTTCATTGAATACACTAAAACCTTTGACTATGTGAATCACAACAAACTCTGGAAAATTCTTAAAGAGATAGGAGTACCAGACCACCTTACTTGTCTCTTGAGAAACCTATATACAAGTAAACAAACAACAGTTTAGAATGGTACATGGAAAAACTGACTGGTTCAAAATTGGGAAAGTTGTAAAACAAGGCTATATAATGTCACCCTGTTTATTTAACTTCTATGCAGAGTTCAGTTAAGTTCAGTCTCTCAGTCGTGTCTGACTCTTTGCAACCCCAAGAATTGTAGCACGCCAGGCCTCCCTGTCCATCGCCAACTCCCGGAGTTCACTCAGACTCGCGTCCATCAGTCACTGATGCCATCCAGCCATCTCATCCTCAGTCATCCCCTTCTTCTCCTGCCCCCAATCACTCCCAGCATCAGAGTCNTTTTTTTTTTTTTTTTTTACAATATTAAGTCAAGGAATGTGTTACTTTTAGCATTATTCTTTTTTCATGGTTGCTTTTGATATCAGTGATTCCATATGTATTTTAAGATCATGTGTGAAAAGTGTCATAGGTAATTTGATGGAATTGCATTCAATTGTAGATGGCCTTAGGTAATATGAATATTTTAATCATATTAGTTCTTCCAATCCATGACCATGGGATATCTTTTAATTTCTTTATATCTCCAACTTCTTTCATAAGTGTTTTATAGTTTCCAGAGTATGATTTTCCACCTCCTTAGTTAAGTTTATTTCTAGATATTTTAGTCTTTATGAAGTAATTTTAAACAAGATTCTTTTTTTTTTTTGCTTTCTCCTTCTGACAATTCACTAATAGTGTACAGAAAGGCAATGGATTTCAAACTTTTAATCTTAGGTCCTGAAAATTTACGGATTTAATTTATCAGTTCTAATAGTTTTTTAGTGGACACTTCAGAGTTTTCTTTATAAAAAGCATGTCATCTGCAAATAGCACAGTTTATTTCTTCCTTTCCAAATTGGATGATTCATTTCCTTTTCTAATTGCTATAGCTAGGACTCAAATAAAGTGCTAAGTAGTGCTGAGCAAGGGCATCATTGTCTTGTTCCTGATTTAGGGGAAATACTTGAACATTTCATTATGGAGTATGATGCTAGATGTCAGTTTGTTGTAAAAGAACTTTATCATACTGAAATGTGTTCACTATATCAGATTTGATGAGAGTTTTTACATAGAAAAATTCAATTAGATGTTGAATTTTGTTGATTTTTTTAGTGAATCTATAGAGATGATCATGTGATTTTCATGCTTCCTTTTGCTAACGTGGTGCATTACATAGACTGATTTATAATATGGAAATATCCCTACATCCTTGGATAAATTCCACTTGATCATATTGTATTAATAAGATCCTTATTATATATTGTTGGAATTGGTTTGTTTACACTTTGTTAGTGATATTTGCGAGGAGAAATAGCAAAGCCAGAGAAGAAAGCCTTCTTAAGTGAAAATGAAAAGAAATAAAGTAAAACAATAAAATGGAAAAGATGATATCTAAAAGAAAATTGGAGCTGACAAGGGAAATTTTCATGCAAAGACAGGCAAAATAAAGGACAGAAATAGCAAAAACATAACAGAAGCAGAAGAGATTAAGAAGAGGTAGCAAGAATGCACAGAAGAACTATACAAAAAAACCCTCCAAATGGGCCAGATAAACATGATGCTGTTATCACTCACCTAGAGCCAGACATTCAAGAGTGGGAAGTCAAGTTGGCTTTAGGAAGAATTGCCATGAACAAAGCTAGTGGAAGTGATGGAATTCCAGCTGAGACATTTCAAATTCTAAAAGATGATGCTGTCAAAGTGCTATAATCAGTATTTCAGCTAACGTGGAAAATTCTGGACTGGCCACAGGATGGGAAGATGTCAGTTTCATTCCAATCCCAAAGAAAGGGAATGTCAAAATATGTTCAAACTACTGTACAATTGTGCTCACTTCACAAGCTAATAAGGGAGTGCTCAATATCATTCAAACTAGATTTCAACAGTATGTGAACTGAGGCATTCCAGATGTACAAGCTGGATTTAGAAAAGGCAGAGGAATCAGATACGAAATTGCCAACATCCATTGAATCACAGAAAAAGCAAGAGAATTCCAGAAAAACGTCTACTTCTGCTTCATCAACTGTGCTAAAGCCCTTGACTATGTGGACCACAACCAACTGTGAAAAATACTTATAGAGAAGGGAATATCAGACCATCTTACCTGTCTCCTGAGAATTCTGTATGCAGGTCAAGAAGTAACAGTTAGAGCTGGACATGCAGCAACGGGCTGGTTCAAAATTGAGAAAGGATTATGTCAGGACTGTATAATGTCAGCTTGTTTATCTAATTTCTATGAATAGTACATCATGTAAAATGCCAAGCTGAATGAATCACATGCTGGAATCAACATTGTGGACAGAAATGTAAGCAACCTCGGATATGCAGATGATAATACTCTGAGGCAGAAAATGAAGAGAAACTAAAGATCCTCTTGAAAAACCTGAAAGAGGAGAGTGAAAGAGCTGGCTTAATCTCAGCATTTAAAAACTAAGATAATGGCATAGATCCCATTACTTCATGGCAAATAAATGGGGAAAAAGTGGAAAGAGTGGCAGATTTATTTTCTTGGTCTCCAAATAACTGTAAAAGGTGACTGCAGTCATAAAATGATAAGGTGCTTGCTCCTTGGAAGAAAAGCCATGACAAACCTTGCTGTCGTTCTTCAGTTGCTCAGGCGTGTCTGACTCTTGTGATCTTATGGACTGCAGCAACTCAGGGTTCTCTGTCTTTCTTTATTTGCCAGAGCCCACTCAAACTCATGTTCATTGAGTCAGTGATGCCATCCAACTATCGTGTCCTCTGTTATCCTCTTCACCTCCTGCTTTTAATCTTCCCCAGCACCATGGTCTTTTCTATTGTCAGCTTCTTGCATCAGGTGGCTAAAGTACTGAAGCTCCAGCCTCAGAATCAGTCCTTCTAATGGATATTCAAGATTGATTTCCTTTAGGATTGACTGGCTTGATCTCCTTGCAGCCCAAAGTACTCTCAAGAGTCTTCTCCAAAATCACAGTTCGAAAGCATCAATTCTTCAGCATTCAGACTTCTTTATGGTCCAAATCTCACATTCATATAGGATTACTGGAAACACACACACACACACACACACACACACACACACACACAACCCTTTGACTAGATGGACTTTTGTTGGTAAAGTAATGTCTCTGCTTTTTGTATGCTGTCTAGTTTTATAGCTTTTCCTCAAGAGAGCAAATGTCTTTTAATTCCATGGCTGCAGTCACCATCTGCAGTGATTTTGGAGCTCAAGATAATAAAATCTGTCATTGTTTCCATTATTTCCCAATCTATTTGCCATGAAGTCAGGTCCAGGTCAGTTGTTCCCAAGGCAAACCATTCAATATCATGGTAATTCAAGAACGTATCCCAACCAGTAATGCTGAAAAAGTTGAAGTTGAACAGTTCTATGAAGACATACAAAACCTTCTAGAACTAACACCCTAAAAAGATGTCTTTTTCATTATAGGAGGTTGGGATGCAAAAGTAGAAAGTCAAGAAATATCTGGAGTAACAGGCAAATTTGCCCTGGGAGCACAGAATGAAGCAGAGGAAAGGCTAATAGAGTTCTGCCAAGAAAATGCACTAGTCATAGCAAACACCCTCTTCCAACAATACAAGAGAAGACTCTGCACATGGATATCAAAAGATGGTCAACACCAAAATTGGATGGATTGTATTCTTTACAGCCAAAGATGAGAAGCTCTATACAGTAAGCACAAACAAGACTGGGGGCTGACTGTGGCTCAGATCATGAACTCATTGCAAAATTCAGACTTAAATTGAAGAAAGTGGGGAGAACCACTAGACCATTCAGGTATGATCTAAATCAAATTCCTTACGATTTTACAGGGAAAGTGAGAAACAGATTCAAGGGATTATATCTGACAGAGTGTCTGATGAACTATGAATGGAGGTTCATGACATTGTACAGGAGATAGGGATCTAGACTATCTCCAAGAAAAAGAAGTGGAAAAAATCAAATGGCTCTCTGAGGAGGCCTTAAAAATAGTTGTGAAAAGAGAAGTGAATAGCAAAGGAGAAAAGGAAAGATATAAGCATTTGGCCATAGAGTTCAAAACCACAGTGAGGAGAGATAAGAAAGCTTTTCTCAGTGACCAGTGCAAAGAAATAGAGGAAAACAAAGAATGGGAAAGACTAGAGATCTCTTCAAGAAAATTAGAGATACCAAGGGAACATTTCATGCAAAGATGGGCTTAATAAAGAACAGAATTGGTATGAACCTACAGAAGCAGAAAATATTAAGAAAATGTGGCAAGAATACAAAGAAGAACTATACAAAAAAGATCACCACGACCCAGATAATCACGGTCGTATGATCACTCACCTAGAGCCAGACATCCTGGAGTGTGAAGTCAAGTGAGCCTTAGGAAGCATCACTACGAATAAAGCTAGTGGAGATGTTGGAATTCCAGTTGAGCTATTTCACATCCTAAAATATGATGCTGTGAAAGTGCTGCACTCAATATGCCAGCAAATTTAGAAAACTCAGCAGTGGCTACAGGACTGGAAAACATCAGTTTTCATTCCAATCCCAAAGAAAGGCAATGCCAAAGAACACTCAAACTACCGCACAATTGCACTCACCTCACATGCTAGCAAAGTAATGCTCAAAATTCTCCAAGCCAGCCTTCAGCAATATGTGATCCATAAACTTCCAGATGTTCAAGCTGGTTTTAGAAAAGGCATAGGAGCCAGAGAGCTAATTGCCAGAATCCATTTGGATTATTGAGAAAGCAAAAGAATTTCAGAAATACATCTCTTTCTGCTTTACTGACTATGCCAACATTTTGACTGTGTGGATCACCACAAACTGTGGAAAATTCTGAAAGAGATGGGAATACCAGACCACTGACCTGCCTCTTGAGAAATCTGTATGCAGGTCAGGAAGCCACAGTTAGAACTGGACATGTAACAACAGACTGGTTCTAAATTGGGAAAGGAGTACATTAAGGCTGTATATTGTCACCCTGCTTATTTAACTTATATGTAGGGTACATCATGAGAAACCCTGGGCTGGATTGAGCACAAGCTGGAATCAGGATTGCCAGGAGAAATATCAATATCCTCAGATATGCAGATGACATCATCCTTACTACAGAAAGCAAAGAACTAAAGAGCCTCTTGATGAAAGTGAAAGAGGAGAGTGAAAAATTTGGTTTAAAGCTCAACATTCAGAAAACTAAGATCATGGCATCCAGTACCATCACTTCATGGTAAATAGGTGGGTAAACAATGGAAACAGGAACATACTTTATTTTGGGGGGCTCCAAAGTAACTTCAGATGGTGGCTGCAGCTATGAAATTAAAAGATGCTTCCTCCTTGAGAGAAAAGTTATGACCAACTTAGCATATTAAAAAGCAGAGACGTTACTTTGCCAACAAAGGTCCATCTAGTCAAGGCTATGGTTTTTCCTGTAGTCATGTATGGATGTAACAGTTGGAGTAAGCTAAGTTACAAAGAATTAATGCTTTTAAACTGTGATGTTGGTGAAAATTCTTGAGAGTCCCTTGGACTGTAAGGAGATCTAACAGTCCATCTTAAAGGAAATCGGTTGGATATTCATTGGAAGGACTGATTTTGAAGGTGAAACTCCAACACTTTGGTCACCTGATATAAAGAACTGACTCATTTGAAAAGACCCTGATTATGGGAAAGATTGAAGGTGGGAGGAGAAGGGGAAGACAGAGGATGAGATAGTTGGACATGAGTTTGAGTAAACTCTGGGAGTTGGCGATGGACAGGTTGGCCTGGTGTGCTGCAGTCCATGTGGTCACAAAGGGTTGGACATGACTGATTGACTGAACTGAACTGAATGGGTCCAGTTTCCATGATCTTTGTTTTTGGAATGTTGAGTTTTAAGGCAGCTTTTTTACCTTCATCAATGGCTCTTCAGTTCCTCTTTTTTTTTATGCCATTATGGTGTTATCATCTGCATATTAAAATACAGAACCATCACTTTGCTCTTAAATATCTGTATATTCAAAGTTATGCTTTTTTGTAGCAATCATGTAGGATTTCATTTTGGACCATAAAGAAAGCTGAGTGCCAAAGAACTGATACATTTAGGTTGTCATGCTGGAGAAGACTCTTCAGAGTTCGTAGACTGAAAGGGGATCAAACCAGGCAATTTTAAAGGAAATCACCCCTGAAAATTCATTGTAAGCATTGATGCTGAAGCTCCAATTCTTTGGCCACCTGATGTGAACAGCTGGGTCATTGGAAAATACCCTAATGTTGGGGAAAATTAAGTGCAGGAGGAGAAGGGATCGAAAGAGGATGAGATGGTTGGATGGCATCACTGACTCAATGGACATGAGCTTGAGCAAATTCAACAAAATATTGAATGACAGGGAAGTCCGGTGTGCTACAGCCCAAGCAGTTGCAAAGAGTGGGACATGACTTGGTGACTGAACAATGAACAGTAATAAGGATATTTGCAGCTATATTTATCAAAGTTATTGGCAGGCAATTCCTTCTCTATGGTATCTTTTTTTTTTCTTTCTGGTTTTGGTAACAGGAAGGCCTTGTAGAGTGAATTTGAGAGTGTTCACACTTGTTCAATTTTTTGAATAGTTTGAGAATTATAGGTATTCTTTTTATGTTTGGTAGAATGATCATATTAAGCCCTTTTTTTTTTTCTTGGATTTGTGTTTACCAGAAGCTTAATATATATATATATATATATTTACTACTAGTTATTGGTCTGTTCAAATTGTTTCTTCTTCATTCAGCTTTGGTAGGTTGCACATTTCTAGACATTTGTCTTTTTCTTTTATGTTGTTCATTTGTTGGCTCATAACAGTTTGTAGTATTCTCTTCTTATTATTATTTTTTTATTTCTGTGGTATTTATTATTTCTCCTCTTTCATCTCTTATTTCTTATTTTATTTATTGGTGTCTTCTTTCTTTTCTTTGTGTTTCTGGCTAAAAGTTTGTCAGTTTGTTATCTTTTTATAGGTAACTAATGAGGACCTATTTTATAGCACAGAGGGGAAAAAGAAGGCACAGTCTGCTTTAGATACATTAAGTTAATCATAATAATGCATTCCAACACTTATTAGGTGCATAAATATGCTGTTTGATTCTCTGTATATGAGGTACCCTAGAATAATCAAATGCATAGGTCAGAAAATATATTGGTAGATGGCAGGGGCTGGGGATGTGAAGAGGGGAAGGGAAATGGTGAGCTAATGCTTAATTGGGACAGAATTTCAGTCTAGGAAGGTGAAAAATTCAGGAGTAATGATGAGATGCATGCACAACTGTATGAACGCATTATACTTAGTGCCACTGTTAAGTATGGTTAAAATAGTTTAAAAAGACTGAAAAAAAAAACAATTTTTATTTTATTAATTTTTTTTTTGGTCTAAATTTTATTCCCTCTATGATCTTTAGTTTTACCTTTTTCCAGCTGACTTTGGGCTCTGTACCTGTGTGTGTGTGTGTGTGTGTGTGTGTGTGTGTGTGTATTTATCTTAGGTGGTAGGTTAGGTTTTTTGTTAGAAATTTTAATTATTTCTTGAAGAAGTCTGTATCACTTTAAACCTCAGAACTGCTTTTCTGGCTATTAACAGCTTTAATTATTTAAAAAATTTTTACAATGTTGTGTTGGTTTCTGCCATACAACTGTACATTCCATAGATTTTGGAAAAATAGCTATGCTTCCATTTTTATTTGTCTCAAGGTATTCTCTCTTTCATTTAATTTACCCATTTTTTAAAGTAACGTACTATTTAATCCTATTTTTCCCCAGTTTTATTTCTGTAAATGATTATAAGTTTCATCCTAACTGGACTGCAAGGAGATTCAACAAGTCCATTCTAAAGGAGATCAACTCTAGGTGTTCTTTGGAAGGAATGATGCTAAAGCTGAAACTCCAGTACTTTGGCCACCTCATGCAAAGGGGTGACTCATTGGAAAAGACTCTGATGCTGGGAGGGGTTGAGGCCAGGAGGAGAAGGGGACAACAGAGGATGAGATGGCTGAATGACATCTCTGACTTGATGGACGTGAGTTTGAGTGAACTCCGGGAGTTGGTGATGGAAAGGGAGGCATGGCATGCTACGATTCATGGGGTCACAAAGAGTCGGACATGATTGAGTGACTGAACTGAACTGAATGTGGTCAGAAAAAACATTGATATAATTTATATCCTTTTAAATTTCTTGAGACACATTTTGTGGTCTAGCAGGATAACATTCCATGCATACATGCAAATAACATGTTCTGTTTCTGGGTGAAATGCCCTGTGACAAGTCCAAGTGGTTTAATGTCTCATTTATGACCACTGTTTTCTTATTTAATTTCTTTCTCGATAATCTATCCTTGATATACATGTGCTGTCAAAGTCCCCTTTTATTATTGCTCTATTGACAGTTTCTTCTTTTATGTCCACTAAAATTCTCCAAGGCAGGCTTCAGCAATACATGAACTGTGAACTCCCTGATGTTCAAGTTGGTTTTAGAAAAGGCAGAGGAACCAGAGATCAAGTTGCCAACATCCATTGGATCATGGAAGAAGCAAGAGAGTTCCGGAAAAAACATCTATTTCTGCTTTATTGACTATGCCAAAGCCTTTGACTGTGTGGATGACAAGAAACTGTGGAAAATTCTGAAAGAGATGGGAATACCAGATCACCTAACCTGCCTCTTGAGAAATCTGCATGCAGGTCAGGAAGCAACAGTTAGAACTGGACATGGAACAACAGACTGGTTCCAAATAGGAAAAGGAGTACGTCAAGGCTGTATATTGTCACCCTGCTTATTTAACCTATATGCAGAGTACATCATGAGAAATGCTAGACTGGAAGAAACACAAGCTGGAATCAAGATTGCCGGGAGAAATATCAATAACCTCAGATATGCAGATGACACCACCCTTATGGCAGAAAGTGAAGAGGAGCTAAAAAGCTTCTTGATGAAAGTGAAAGAGGAGAGCAAAAATGTTGGCTTAAAGCTCAACATTCAGAAAACGAAGATCATGGCATGCGGTCTGAAGAATTGATGCTTTTGAACTGTGGTGTTGGAGAAGACTCCTGAGAGTCCCTGGGACTGCAAAGAGATCCAACCAATCCATTCTGAGGGAGATCAACCCTGAGGTTTCTTTGGAAGGAATGATGCTGAAGCTGAAACTCCAGTACTTTGGCCACCTCATGAGAAGAGTTGACTCATCGAAAAAGACTCTGATGCTGGGAGGGATTGGGGGCAGGAGAAGAAGGGGACGACCGAGGATGAGATGGCTGGATGGCATCACTGACTCGATGGACATGAGTCTGAGGGAACTCCGGGGGATGGTAATAAACAGGGAGGCCTGGCGTGTTGCGATTCATGGGGTTGCAAAGAGTTGGACTCGACTGAGCGACTGAACTGAACTGAACTGAATATTTCCTTTATTTATTTGAGAGCTTCAATATAATGTGCATAAATGTTGAAGAATGTAATATGTTCTTCATGCTTTGATCTCTTTATCATTATGTAGTGCCTCTTTTTTATTAATATAAATTTATTTATTTTAATTGGAGGTTAATTACTTTACTATATTGTATTGGTTTTGCCTTACATCAACATGAATCCACCACAGGTATACACGTGTTCCCCATCCTGAACCCCCCTCCTTCTTCCCTCCCCATACCATTCCTTTTGGTATGAAATTTTTTAAAAAGTCTACTTAATCTGATAAAAGTATTTCTATCATTTTTATTGTGACTTCTATTTTCTTAAAATATCTTTATCCAGTCCTCATTTGTATTCAGTTTGTATATTTCCTTAGCCCAGAAGTGAATTTCTTGTAAGCGGCCAATACATTTCCTTTTTAAACTAGTCTACCACTTTATATGTTTTTTTTTTTTTTTTTTTTGGAACATTTAGTCCACTGGCATTTAAACTAGTGATTGACAGGTTTATACTTTTTGTCATTTTGTTACTTTTTTCTGCTTGTTTTTGTAGTTCTTTTCTGTTATTTTCTTCTTTTTGCTTATTCCTTCATGATTTGGTGATTTTCCTTACCAGTATGCTTATGTTTCTTTCTTTCTAGTTTTTGTGCATTTTTATAGGATTATTATTTTCATTACCATGGAGTTTATATATATTGACCTATATCTCTTTGTTTTATGATAAATTGGAAGTCATTTGAGTTCAGGCATATTTATATGTTTTTTTCTGTTTACTGTATTTCTACAGTAGTTAATTATTTTATTGCTGTATTTGTATTTCTATTTTTCATCAAATATTTTGTGATTCCTGGTTACCTACTCATATTTATAGATGAGCTTTCATATCTGTATCAGTGTACTAGATACTCAGTATCTGTAGTCAGAGAGTACTTTCTCAGCTAAAATAAGACTATTTATACCCAAAGTGATACATTCAGACAGGATTTCTGCCTCTGTATGATACTATAGCCCTGTATAGGAAAAATTCAATATGGCAGGCCTGAAGTATTATCCTTGGCTTGTATTTGCGAACTTGGATTTCAGAAGGATTTCCACCATTAACTTCTAAGGTGCCTCATTGTGCCTACGCTGATTGAATGAACAATGTTGTTTAGAGTGAAAATCTGCTCTTCATTTGTGTATACAGAATATTGTTATAAGTCAGTCAAGTCATGATCATGATCAGCTTCCAATAAAAAACCATGGGCATTTACTCTCAGATGAATTTCCCTGTGTAACAATGTTTTATAAATGTCCTAATTCACTGCCAAGAGATTTAAGTGTATCCTGTTGTGATTCCATTGGGTAAAGACTCTTGGAAGATTGTACCTGATTTTCTTGGAAACATATAACTTTTTTTTTTCCTTTGCTGCTCATGCTTTATATACATTTCCTATGACACACATAGCCATGGTACCTACAAGTCTTCCAAGTGAATCATTGAAACTTGGGGTCTTTTTGGATGCCCATGACAAACAGCAGTAATTTATCCTTATATTATTTATCTATTCAATCAACAACAAAAAAAATGAACATATGCTCCAGTGAAGACATTTTTTAATATTTAAAACATTTCTATCTTGTGAGATATTCACATATTGAAGTATCATGATTACTGCACAATGTGGTGTCTGTAATAATAAGCTCAGGGGAAATGAGAGTGCATGGGTGAGAGAAATCTATACATATAGCAGGGTATCTGGAAATGTTTCTGAGAAAATAATTCTTAAACCAGGTTTTGAAGCTCGAGGTGAAGGCAAATGGAAAACAAGTGTGATGTGGATACAAGAAAAGGGACAGATTCCTGTAACAGAATAATTTGTTTAGATGACTAAGATAATCTCATGGGGGCAAGAAGTGCTGTGTCATGAGTCTTGGTAGCTAAATAAAATTTTAGAGGATCATTGTATTGGTTTCACATGGAAATTATAAAAAAAAAAATACACTAACAGTGACTTCAAATAGCACAAATGTATTGTCAAACTTCTGGAACTTGGAAGCCCAAGGTGGAGTCTCACCTGGCTACAATCAAGGTATTGACAGTGTTGTGTTCCTTTTTGGATGCTTTAGCAAAGAATACATTTATCAGTCTTTTCAGCTTCAAGAGGTGACTCATACTCCTTGGCTTAGCATCTATTGTCTGTCTTCAAAATATGCAATGCCACATCTCTCTGAATATTCTTTCACAGTCATTTTTCTCTCACTATAACTGGAAAATTTTCAAGTTGAGGGACTCATATGACAGACTGTATTCATCTGGATAATATAAGATAACTAATCATCTTTATTTCCATAATGTAATCACACCTGCTAATTTCCATTTGTCTTTTGAAATAATATGTTAAAATAGTCAAAGAATTAAAATATGGGCAATATTGGAGAACCATTATTCTGCCTACCACAGTCATTAAAGAACTTTGGCCAGAAGAGTAAAATGTGTAATTACAGCATTTTAGAGATACTATTCTCGCACTGATCTTTCTACGACTTAATTAACAACTCAATCAAAGCATATTTATATTTACAATCCTTTTATTTGTTTTACCTTCCCATATTTCTTGAAGAGCTATGCTAAATACCCCAATAAGTCTGTTGTACATAATCTGATGCAAACTATCTTAAATAAAAAAGAGAATTTATTCTTGCACAAATCTTTGGAAGTAGAATTGATTTCAAATACAGCTTGACCCAGGGATTACATTCTATCAAAAGCTTTCTTTTTAATTTAACAGTTTGGCCTCCACAGTGCTAGATCATTTTTCAGATAAGCTTTTCCTTGGTGGTTTCAAAAGAGCTATAATTAATTCTAATAATTATAAACTTCCCAGATCATTTCCCATAAATAATTTGAGTTTATTTTCACTGATCTCTCAGAAAAAAAAAATATATTCATTTCCCCCCCCCTTCATTGGCTCTAATCTGAATCCAGTACTGCACCCAAGAGTATGGGGTCAAAGTGTCAAAGTTACAAATATCTCTGAGCTGGTAATGGTGGTCAACTTGAATTACACTTAATTACAAAGGTTGAAAGGGTAAGAGGAATAAGTTTTTGGAGAGAAAAGGAATTCAATATATCTACAAAGCAAAACCATGATTATTTGTTATTCTTTTCAGGCTGATGATCTTGCTCACGTTTTCCATTTCAGTCTTTCCTAATCCTCTTCTTTAGTTTCATTCTATATTTTAGATATACCAAACTAATTAACATACTTCTCAAATTCTTTCATAGCTGCATATTTTCCTCTTAATTTGCTTTATCTGAAATCCTAACATATTTCTTTCTACTCTATCCATAAAACACACGGAATACACCCTACCTGTGAAGGATATTCCTAGTCACATTCAATGCTCATCTCTTTCTAGGTATTTTCTACATTCTTTTCCTTTTTTATTTTTAACCATTTATAATTTATTATTATTATCTTTTTTTTT
>SJYV01056219.1:256893-271225 GCA_006410875.1 Neotragus pygmaeus | reverse complement strand
TTTTTTTAACTTTACAATATTGTTGGTTTTGCCATACATTGCATAGTATGTATTTTAGTATTCCATATTTCTGAGATGGCATTTTAAAATATATTTTAACTTGTTGGTCATCCCAGGAAAATGTAATCAATCTGAGTGGCAACAACATGTGGCATTTGATACAGCGAAACTTAGAATCATAGATGCCGAATTAATTGCATCCTTCTTCCTAATAACAATTTTGAAAACAATAGATAATATATAATTCCAGGAGACAGAGATTAGCATATCATTTTATTTCTAATAAGGTTGATTGAGAACTTTTCTTGGGAATAAGAAAAGGTAGGTTTGCAGTAACTTCCCATGCCCCCAGTAAAGTTTGTGAGAGAGCCCCACAGGAAAATGAGAGTCTGCAGAGTACTAAACATATCTAGAATTATCCACTTACAAGTCTGGAGAGTAGAGTAGTTTAAATTTTTTTTAAGACAAAGACTGAAGTCCTATGATTTATAGCCTCTTAGTGGGTTAGCTCCATCTGAAGCAGCAACATATGGCAATAAACATCATCTAGCAGCCATGGGGTGCTTCAGCCATGGGGAAATAAGTAACATATAGGTAAAGAGGTTTGTTGTTGTTGTTGTTGTTCGTTTGTTTGTTTGTTTTAAAGGGAATATTATCACATAGCAAAATTAGAACTGAAGGATTCTTTTCTCCAGCATTATGCAGTCCTTAAATATTGACACAGTCTGTTGAATGCATGGGACAGCAAATTTTTTGTAAGGTACAATATAATAAAAAGTCCATATGATCACCCCCAGCTTTGTTTGGATAGCATGAAAGCGTTCACAAACAATATGTGAAAAATGAGTGTGACTGTGTTCCACTAAAACCCTATACACAAAACTAGGTAGTAGTCTTGTTTAACAACCAGCTAAGGCACCAATACATGTGCTTGAGTAGTACTGACCCATTTTACAAAATCCTCTACATATATACACAGTCTTTTCATTTCTCTTTTGTTTTTGTTGTTCAGTTACTCAGTCATGTTGGCGACTCTGCAACCCCATAGACGGCAGCATGTCAATTTCCCTTTCTATGTGCTTTTAGTGCATAATTTTAAAAGACTCCTAAGGAAATGAAAATATAACACAAACTTATAGAGGTATTCAATCAAGAGTCCCCTCTACCTCCTTTTTTTCTGTCCTTCCCATGTGACTAGACTCCTAGATATTGAGAGACTTTGTTATCTAGGGGCTGCTAGTTGAATTGAGGCTTCCCTGGTGTCTTAGATGTAAAGCATTTGTCTGCAATTCAGGAGACCCGTGTTCAATTCCTGGGTCAGGAAGACCCCCAGAGAAGGGAATGGCAAAACGATCCAGTAGTCTTGTCTAGAAAATTCCATGTACAGAGCTTGGCAGGTGACAGTCCGGGGGTCACAAAGAGTTGGAAATGATTGAAAGAAAAACACTTTACTTCAGTTGAATCAGAGCCAGTAATTATTAGTCCACAGTTAGTATCTCTGGATTCTGTGATTGGCTTTGAAACATTATACAGCAACTCAGATATTTATAAGAGTTTGTTTCCTAACTTTTCCATCTATTTCACCCCTGATGAAATATATATGACCTGATACTTTGGTGGATTTTTAGGTAGGAATTTAGGCATGAGCAATGAAGGGTCAAGAAGCAACAGTTAGAACTGGACATGAAACAACATACTGGTTCTAAATAGGGAAAGAAGTACATCAAAGCTGTATATTGTCACCCTGCTTATTTAACTTATATGCAGAGTACATCAAGGGAAGCACTAGGCTGGAAGAAGCACAAGCTGGAATCAAGATTGCTGGGAGAAATATCAATAATCTCAGATATACACGACACCAGCCTTAAGGCAGAAAATGAAGAGGAACTAAAGAGCTTCTTGATGAAAATGAAAGAGGAGAGTGATGTGTGGCAAAACCAATTCAGTATTGTAAAGTAAAAAATTAAAAAAAATACATTAAAAAAAAGTTGGCTTAAAGCTCAACATTCAGGAAACTAAGATCATGGCACCTGGTCCCATCACTTCATGGGAAATATATGGGGAAACAGTGTCAGACTTTATTTGGTGGGGCTCCAAAATCACTGCAGATGGTGATTGCAGCCATAAAATTAAAAGATGCTTATTCCTTGCAAGGAAAGTTATGAACAACCTAGACAGCATATTAAAAAGCAGAGNCCATGTTCTATCCGTGAGTTGATAGGATGTCTTGGAGAAGGAAATAGATACCCATTCCAGTTTTCTTGCCTGGAAAATCCCATAGATAGAAGAAACTGATGGTATACAGTCCATGGGGTCGCAAGGAGTCAGACATGACTGAGCAGTAAGTAATAATACACATTTTAATAGGATTCTCACAATGAAATAGGTAATAATGTTTGCATCCTGCAAATGAGAAAAATCCTGTGAGAAAAGTCTTCACAGTTTAAAATGACAGTCATCACAAGAATTCCTGACTCAAAATAAGAGAAAAATCTATTGAATTGGAATTATTTATAAGGTCCATTAATAACTTACCACTAATGGTGTTTTGAAAATGTACCAAGAGTTGTTCTATAGACATATACTGAATTCTACATCAGGAAACTAGTTGTCATTTTGTGATGTCACTGTGTTAACTATAAAACATTTGAAACTTTGGGGAACTTCAATTTTTACTGTTCAAGTTGTATAACTCTCAGTTCACTTCAGTTCCTTAGTCATGTCCAACTTTTTGTGACCCCCTGGACATTAACACTCAAGATTCTCTGTCTATAACCAGTTCCCAGAGCTTGCTCAAACTCATGTCTATCGAGTAAGTGATGCCATCAAACCATCACATCTTGTATTTTCCCCTTCTTCTCCTGCTTTCAATTTTTCCCAGCATCAAAGTCTTTTCTAAGCAGTCAGTTCTTTGCATCACGTGGCCGAAGTATTGGAGTTTCAGATTCAATGGAAAGGTATGGAAAAACCATACCTTTGACTAGAGGGGCCTTTGTCAGCAAAGTAATGTCTCTGCTTTTTAACATGCTGTCTAGGTTGGTCATGGCTTTTCTTCCAAAGAGCAAGTGTCTTTTAATTTCATTGCTATACTCACAATCTTCAGTGATTTTAGAGCCAAAAAAATGAAATCTGTCACCATTTCCCTTGTTTCCCCATCTTTTTGCCACGACGTGATGGGATTGTATGCCATGCGTCTGCATTTTTTGAATGTTGAATTTTAAGCCAGATTTTTCACTCTCCTCTTTCACTTTCATCACAAAATTCTTCAGTTTCTCTTTGCTTTCTAGGGTTGTGTCATCTGCCTATCTGAGGTTACTGATATTTTTCCTGGCATTCTTCATTCTAGCTTGCAATTCATCCCACCCAGCATTTATCATGAAGTACTCTGCATGTAAGTTAAATAAGCAGGGTGACAATATACAGCCTTGTCATACTCTTTCCCCAATTTGGAACCAGTCTGCTGTTCCATGTTCAATTCTAACTGTTGTTTCCTGACCTGCATACAGATTTCTCAAGAGGCAAGTCAGGTGGTCTAGTATTCCCATCTCTTTAAGAATTTTCCAGTTTGTTGCAATCCACACAGTCAAAGGCTTTGGCATAGTCAATAAAGCAGAAATGAAACTCAACAAAAATAAAGCATAAAACTTAACATTTGAAAACTAAGATCATGGTATCTATTCCCATCACTTCATGGCAAATTGATGGGGAAGCAATGTAAACAGTGACAGACTTTATTCTGGAGGGCTCCAAACTCACTGTAGATGGTGATGGAAGCCATGAAATAAAAAGAAGCTTGCTCCTTGGAAGAAAAGTTATGACAAACCTAGACAGCATATTAAAAATCAGAGACATTATTTTGCCAACAAAGGTCTGTGTTGTCAAAGCTATGGACAACCCAGTGGGATGGGGCAGGAAGCGAGGTGGGAGGGCTATTCAGGATGGGGGAACACATGTATACCCATGGCTTATTCCTATCAATGTATGAAAGAACCACCATAGTATTGAAAAGTAAATTAGCCTCCAATTAAGATAAAACAATAATTAAAAAAAATATTCCAAAGAAATTAAGAATTGTAAGAGAATATTATGCACATATACATGCCATCAAATAGGACAACCTAGAAGAAATGGACAAATTCTTAAAATTATACAATCTTCCAATATTGAATCATGAACACACAGAAAGTCTAAATAGACCAGTCATTAGTTCAGAGATTGAAACAGTAATAAAAATATCCCCAAATCCAAAAGTTCAGGAGAAGACAGTATCACAGGTCAATTCTCCCAAATATTCAATGATTTTAATGCCTATCATCAAAACATTTCAAGGGAACAGAAGGAAGCTTTCTTAATGTAAGAAGCCAACGTCACCTTGATACCAAATACACAGAAAGGCAACACACACACACACACACACACACACACACACAAATGATAGGCCCATTTCACTGATGAAAAAACGTTCAAAAATTCTCAACAAAATATAAACAAATTGAATACAACAATACACTAAAAATGTCATAAAGCCTGATCAAGTGGTATTTATTCCAGGGATTCAAGAATGGCTCAAAATCCACATAACAATCAATGTGATACACATTATCAAAATTAAGGCTATGAATCATACTATTACCTTAATAGATGCAGAAAAATTACTTGATAAAATTCAACACCTCTCAATAAAGTGAGTATAGAAAGGATGTACCTCAACATAATAAAGATCATATATGATAAACCTATTACCACATCATACTCAATGGTGAAACATTGACATCTATTCTTCTAAAATCAAGATTAAGATAAGAATGTCCACTCTTGTTACTCTTATTAAACATAGTATTTGAAGTCCCAGTCAGAACAATTAGGAAAGAAAATAATAATAATAAAAAAAAAATATATATATATATATAAAAGAAGAAGTAAATCTGCCAGTATTTTCAGATACTATAAATTTATTTTATTTTTTAAAATGAATAAAGTTGCAGGATACAAAATCTGTTGTATTTCTGTATACTAACATCCCTGGTGGCTCAGACGGTAAAGCGTCTATCTACAATGTGGAGACCCGGGTTTGATCCCTGGGTTGGGAAGATCCCCTAGAGAAGGAAATGGCAATCCATTCCAGGACTATTGCCTGGAAAATCCCATGGACAGAGGAGCCTGGTAGGCTACAGTCCATGGGGTCGCAAACAGTCAGACACGACTGAGCGACTTCACTATCACTATACTAACATCAAACTAGCAGAAACAGAATTAACATAACAAATACATTTACAATTGCAACTAAAAGAATGAAATATCTAGGAATAAATTTACTCAAGGAGGTTAAAGTCCTGTACACTAAAATTATAAGATGTTGAAAAAAAATTGAAGTCAGAAAAATATAGAAAGATTTCTCTCTCATGGATGGGAAGAATTTAGCATTGTTAAAATGTCCATTATATTTACAGCCAAAGATGGAGAGATCTATACAGTCAGCAAAAACAAGACCGGGAGCTGACTATGGCTCATATCATGAATTCCTTATTGCCAAATTCAGACTTAAATTGAAGAAAATAGGGAAAGTAGACCATTCATGTATGACCTAACTCAAATCCCTTAGACTACAATGGAAATGACAACTAGATTTAAGGGACTAGATCTGATAGAGTGACTGATGGACAGAAATAGATCTGATAGAGTGCCTATGGATGAAAGTTCATGACATACAGGAGACGGGAATCAAGAGTATCCCCAAGAAAAAGAAATGCAAAAAAAAAACAAAATAAAAAAAAAACAAAAGCAAAATGGGTGCCTGAGGAGGCCTTAAAAATAGCTGTAAAAAGAAGAGAAATGAAAAGGAAAGGAGAAAATAAAAGATGTACCAATTTAAATGCAGAGTCCCAAAGAATACCAAGGAGAGATAAGAAAGCCTTCCTCAGTGATAAGTGGAAAGAAATAGAGGAAAATTATAGACTAGAAAAGACTAGAGATCTCTTAAAGGAAGTTAGAGATACCAAGGGAATATTTCATGCAAAGATGGGCTCAATAAAGAACAGAAATAGTAAGGACCTAACATAAGAAGAATATATTAAGAAGAGGTGGCAAGAATACATGGAAGAAGTGTATAGAAAACATCTTCATGACCCAGATAATCAGGATGGTGTGATCACTCATCTACAGCCAGACATCCTGGAATGTAAAGTCAAGTGGGCTTTAGGAAGCATCCCAACAAATAAAGCTATTGGAGGTGACGGAATTCCAGTGGAACTATTTTAAATCCCGAAAGACGATGCTGTGAAAGTGCTGCACTCAATATGCCAGCAAATTTGGATAACTCAGCAATGGCCACAGGACTTGAAAACATCAGATTTCATTCTAATCCCAAAGAAAGGTAATACCAAAGAATACTCAAACTACCACACAATTGCCCTCATCTCACACACTGGTAAAGTAATGCTCAAAATTCTCCAAGACAGGCTTCAGCAATACGTGAACCATGAAATTCCAGATGTTCAAACTGGTTTTTAGAAAAGGAAGGAACAGGAACCAAAAATCAAATTGTCAACATCCGCTGGATCATCAAAAAAGCAAGAGTCCCAGAAAAACATCTGTTCTTTATTGACTATGCTAAAGCCTTTGACTGTGTGGATCACATGAACTGTGGAAAATTTGAAAGAGATGGGAAGCAGACCACTTTACCTGCCTCTTGTGAAATCTGTATGCAGGTCAGGAAGCAACAGTTAGAACTTGATATGGAACAACAGACTCATTCCAAATAGGAAAAGGAGTACGTCAAGGCTGTATATTGTCCCCTTGCTTATTTAACCTGAATACATCATGAGAAATGCTGGGTTGGATGAAGCACAAGCTGGTATTAAGATTTCTGGGATACATGTCAATAACCTCAGATATGCAGATTACACCATTCTTATGGCAGAAGGGGAAGGACTAAAGAGCCTCTTAATGAAAGTGAAAGAGGAGAGTGGAAAAGTTGGCTTAAAGCTCAATATTCAAAAAAAGTGAGATCATGGCATCCAGTCCATCACTTCATGGCAAATAGATGAGGAAACAGTGGAAACAGTGTCAGACTTTATTTTGGGTGGCTCCAAAATCACTGTAGATGGTGACTGCAGCCATGAAATTAAAAGATGCTTACTCCTTGCAAGGAAAGTTATGACCAAACTAGACAGCATATTAAAAAGCAGAGACATTACATTGTCAACAAATGTTCATCTTGTTAAGGCTATGGTTTTTCCAGTAGTCATGTATAGATGTGAGAGTTGTACTATAAAGACAGCTGAGCGCCAAAGAATTGATGCTTTTGAACTGTGGTGTTGCAGAAGACTCTTGAGAGTCCCTTGGACTGCAAGGACATTCAACCAGTCCATCCTAAAGGAGATCAGTCCTGAGAGTTCATTGGAAGGACTGATGTTGAAGCTGAAACTCCAATACTTTGGTCACCTAATGTAAAGAGCTGATTCGTTGGAAAAGACTTTGATGCTGGGAAAGATTGAGGGCAGGAGGAGAAGGGGAAGACAGAGGATGAGATGGTTGGATGGCATTACCAACTTAATGGAGATGAGTTTGAGTGGACTCCAGGAGTTGGTGATGGAAAGGGAGGCCTGGAATGCTGTAGCCCATGGGGTCACGAAGAGTCAGACATGACCGAGAGACTGAACTGAACTGAAAATGTCGATGTTACCTGAAGCAAACCACTGATTCTACCAAAGCAATCTTGAAAAAAAGAATAAACCTAACGTTATTATGCTCCCTAATTTCAAAAACTGCCAAAACTATAATAATCAAAACAGTGTGCTACTGGCAGACGTAGATAAATGGAACAGAATTGAGAGCCCAAAATAAACTAACACATATATAGACAATAAATTTACAGCAAAGTAGTAAAAAGCTTAACAGATAAGAATAGTCACTTTAATAAATGGTGTTGGGAAAACTGAGCAACCATAGCAAAATAATTAAACTAGACCATTACCTTACATAAAACACAAAAATTAACCCAAAATGGTTTAAAGCCTTAAATGTAAAGCCTAAAACTAAAAGTTCCAGTGGAAAACATAAGCAGCATGCTCTTTTATTTAAGACTAGGCAATTTTAATTTATTGATATTTAAAGGGTAATTACTTTACAATTTTGTGCTGATTTCTGCCATGTATCAGCCATAGATATATGAGTGTACCCTCCCACTGGAAGCTCCCTCCCACCTCCTACCCCATCCTACCTTCTAGATTGTCACAGAACATTGAGGTTGAGCTCTGTGTATCATACAGCAAAATCTCTGTGGGATAGTGAGCAAATTCTATTTTACATATGGTAATGTATATATTTCAATGCTACTTTCATCATTCATCCCATATCTCCTTTCCCCACTGTGTCCACAAGTCTGTTCTTTATGTGTACACTTCCTTTGCTGCCATGCAAATGTGTTCATTGGTACTGTCTTTCAAGATTCCATATATATATGTGTGTGTTAATATATAATATTTGTTTTTATTTTTCTGACTTACTTCACACTGCATAATAGGCTCTAGGTTCATCCACCTCATTAGAACAGACTCAAATGCACTCTTTTTTATAGCTGAGTAATATTCTATTGTATATATATACTATAACTTCTGTATCTATTCATCTGTCAAGCAGCATCTAAATAGCTTCCATGTCTCAGGTATTGTAAATAATGCTACAATGAACATTGGGGTACATATGTCTTTTTAATTATGATTTTCTCAGGGTATATTCCCCATAATGGGATTGTTGGGTTATATTGTAGTTTTATTTCTAGCTTTTTTTTTTTTTTTTTAATGGAATCTCCATACTGTTCTCCATAGTGACTGTATCAATTTACCTTCCCACAAACTTGGGGTATGAGTAACCTTTTTTTCATATCCTTTTCAGTATTTATTGCTTGTAGATATTTTGATGATGGCCATTCTGACCAGTGTGAGGTGATACCTCTTTGCAGGATAGACTTGCACTTCTTTAATGATGAGTGAGGAACCTCATTCCATAGTTCATCAGGCACTCTATCTATCAGATCTNAACTGTTCCTTCCTGACCTGCATATAGGTTTCTCATATAGGCAGGTCAGATGGTCTGGTATTCCCATCTCTTTCAGAATTTTCCAGTTTATTGTGATCCACACAGTCAAAGCCTTTGGCATAGTCAATAAAGCAGAAATAGATATTTTTCTGGAACTCTCTTGCTTTTTTGATGATCGAGCGGATGTTCACAGCTTTATCTCTGGTTTCTCTGCCTTTTGTAAAACTAGTTAATTAGGTCCCACTTATTATTCTGTTGTTGTTGTTTTGTTTTTATATCTTTTACTCTAGGAGGTGGATCAGAGAGAATCTTGGTGTGATTTATGTCAANCTCTCTTGCTTTTTTGATGATCGAGCGGATGTTCACAGCTTTATCTCTGGTTTCTCTGCCTTTTGTAAAACTAGTTAATTAGGTCCCACTTATTATTCTGTTGTTGTTGTTTTGTTTTTATATCTTTTACTCTAGGAGGTGGATCAGAGAGAATCTTGGTGTGATTTATGTCAAAGTGTAGTTTACTTATTTTTTTCCTTAAGAGTATTATAGCTTTGGGTCTTACATTTAGATCTTTAATCCATTTTGAGTTTATTTTTGTGTATGGTCTTTGAAAGTATTCTAATTTCACTCTTTTACATGTAGCTGTCCAGTGTTCCCAACACCATTTATTGAAGAGATTTTTTTTATTCTTCATGGTATATTCTTGCCTCCTTTGTGAAAGATAAGCTTCATGTGTTTATCTTGGGGCTTTCTAACTTGTTCCATTGGTTTGTATTTCCTTTTTTTGGTGCCAATACCATACTGTCATGATTACTGTAGCTTTATAGCATGATCTAAAGTTAGGAAGGTTGATTTCTCTGGGTCCATTCTTCTTTCTCAATATTTTTTTTTTTTGCTTTCAGGGTTTACTGTGTTTCCATACAGATCATAAGTTATTTGTTCTAATTCTGTGAAAAATACCATTTGCAGTTTGATAGGGATTGCATTAACTTATATATTTCTTTATGTAATACAGTCATTTTCACAACATGATTCTTCCAGTTCAAGAACATGGTATATGTCTTCATCTGTTTTAATTGTCTCTGATTGTTTTACACTAGGGGCTTGCCTTATGGCTCAGTGGTAAAGAATCTGCATGCCAATACAGGAGACATGTGTTTGATCCCTTGGTCAGGAAGATGCCCTAGAGAAGAAAATGGCTCTTTGACATTCATCTTAGAAATGTTCTTCTGCATGTCTCCTCAAGCAAGGTAAATAAAAGTAAAAATAAACAAATGTAAATACATCAAATGAAAATGTTTCTGCAAAACAAATGAAACCATCAACGACACACAAAAAATCAATTGACTAATGAAGGTAAATTTCTGCAAATCTTCTGTCTGATAAGGAGTTTATATCCAAAGTGTATAAAGAACTTATACAACTCCAAAACAACTCAATAGAAAAGTGGGCAGAGGATCTGAATATTTTTTTTTTTCCCAAAGAGGGCATACACACAGCCAACAGTCATAGAAAAAAATGTTTATCATCACTAATTATTATGGAAGTGTAAGTCAAAACCAGAGTGAGATACATGTTAATTAAAGTGACTATTATCATAAAGTCAAGAAATGATGTGTTACTGATGACTTGAAGAAAATGTACACCTTACTGGGAATGTAAAGTGATGTAGCCTCTGTTGAAAAATATAAGAAAATTTCCTCAAGTTTAAGAAGAGAGAGCTACCATATTATCTAAACATTCCTCTTCTGGGTGTTTTTTGGAAAATCACAAAAATTTTAATTTGAAAGAAACCATGTTCTCCAAAGTTCATCATCACAACATTATTTACAATAGCTGAAATATGGAAACAACCTATTGATGGATGAATGGATAAACAAAATGTGGTGTATATAAACAATAGAATACTACTCAGCTATAAGAAAGATAAAATTCTACCATTTGCAACAATATTAATGGACCTTAAGGGTATTACACCAAGTGAAATAAATCAGATGGAAAAGCAAATATTTTATGATTTCACTATTATATGGGACATTAAAAAATGAACAAAACACACCAGGCAAAAACAGACAAAGATGCAGAGATCGTATCAGTAGTTACCAGAGGTAAGTGAGGGAGAAAAAATGGGTAAAAAGGGAAAATTGTATGTTGACAGATGGAAAACAAAGTTTTTGGAGATAAGCACACTTTAGTGTATACAGAAATCAAAATATAATATAGTACACATGAAACATAATGTTATAAAGCAATGTTACATCAATATTTTAGAAAGATGATACTTATCTCTAGACAGTCTTCTTAACAATCAGAGGAAAAAAGATATCTGAAAAGTATTAGCTCTTTCTTAGCAAACAATAAAAACTGACAAAGTATGAAAATATTTTATGAAGTCTGTCTAAATTCTTCATTTCTCTCTTCAAGCGAGTATATCTGTTGCTAAAGGTCATTTATTCCATGAAGTCAATGCTGATTTCTCTCTCTGGAATCTCCAGTGATGATTGTTTTTGCAACCAACCATATGACTTGCTCTGGTTTTCATTTATGTATCAACATCTACACATATAATATCTATACCCACATTTGTGTTTCAGATTTTTACCTATCTCTACCCCATTTTGAAAATAAGGTGATTATTTCATCCTTGCAGATTATAAACTGTTGAGAATGGAAGTTTGTTTTCATAAAATCACATTTCCTAGCAAAAATATTGTGGACAAAAATTAATTAGTATTTTCTGAAGTAACTATAATAAACTATATATATATATATATATATATATATATANATATATATATATATGTTTGTGTATATATACTCAGTCACTTCAGTCATGTCTGATTCTTTGTGACCCCCTAGACTGTAGCCAGTCAGGCTCCTCAGTCCTTGGGATTCTGTCCATGTGATTCAGTCTCTGAAGTGACTGACTGAAGCATCACTCACTCAAGGCATGAGTGAAGGCAAATGGGGAGCAAAGCATGCTTGTAGTAGCAATTTAATGACAATATAAAGGTCACGGGCCAAAGTATAACACTGACTGAATGGGACAAAAAACAAAAAACTTCAAGAAATTAATTAGTGTTATTTTCATTGTCTAACTGCCATTACCATCACCCCCTTTATTATCAGAACTTTCTCAGGATGATCACATAAAGAAGTGTATAGAAATATCTGATAAAACAATTACCATTTGTATAAAAGAGAAAACCCCCAAAATATTTAGGTTTTAGTTTGAGAAAACTCCAAAAATGTTTAGGTTTTAGTTTTAGTTCTTTTTATTCCTAGCCTGGTTTTGTACAAAGAAGATAAATGATGGAATAGATAAACATTGGAAGTTATAACTTTCTTTGCAATTCAAATTTTAATTATAAGTATATACACATATCCATTCTAAAGGAAAATAGCCCTGGTATAGGATCATATATCAGTCAATTATAAATGAAATCAGTCCTGAATATTCATTGGAAGGACTGATGCTGAAACTGAAGCTCCAATACTTTGGCCACCTGATTTGAAGAGCTGACTCATTAGAAAAGACTCTGATGCTGGGAAAGATTGAAAACAGGAGGAAAAGGGGATGGCAGAGGATAAGATGGTTGGATGCCATCGCTGACTCCATGGGCATGAGTTTGAACAAGCCCCAAGAGTTGGTGATGAACAGGGAAGCCTGGCCTGCTGCAGTCCACAGGGTCACAAACAGTCAGACATGACAGCACTGAACTGAACTGATACATATTTAAGATGCTGTATGTGTTTTTGAAGACAGAAATGCTCCTATATATTTTTTACTATATATGATTAAAAGTAGTATAAAATTAAATGAGGGCTCTTTTATGGGGTTGGGTAATTATTTAGATCTTTCATTTTACAGCTATTGAGATTTGGCATTAGTGTACAAGAGGACTACAACTAAATCCTTATATTAAAGAGCTATTCTGTACACATCATTATAAATTGTTATTTGTGGAGTGAATTTTTAAAATATTTCATTACTTAAATTCATTATTTTCAATGATTTAGTTACTTTAAATAGTCTGATTGTAACACAGGGCTGATCATGGGTAAACATTGGAATGCTTAGAATTAACATGTGTTTTAAAGTTGAATCAAAATCACAGGCAGCTCATTTATCCTGTCTTCTATAATCCATCATAAAAACAGAAAAAATAATATCTTGACATACTTAACATGTTACTATGAAACTTTAAGGAATCAAATTCAAGTCTTTCCTCCCCAAGTTTGATGAAACACTGCGCTTTTGCTAAAAGAGAATTTCCACAGAGAGGAGCTTCAGAGGTTACACCTTTCCAGCAAAACACTCAACATGCAAATTTACATATAACAGACTGCATCATTTCTGCCTCTCCATCATGATATTCATAAATCAAATCGCTTATGATTATACAGTGGAAGTGAGAAATAGATTTAAGGGCCTAGATCTGATAGACAGAGTGCCTGATGAACTATGGAATGAGATTCATGACATTGTACAAGAGACAGGGATCAAGACCATCCACATGGAAAAGAAATGCAAAAAAAAAAAAAAAGAAAAAAGGCTGTCTGGGGAGGCCTTACAAATGGCTGTGAAAGAAGAGAGGTGAAAAGAAAAGGAGAAAAAGAAAAATATAAGCATCTGAATGCAGAGTTCCAGAGAATAGCAAGAAGAGATAAAAAGCCTTCTTGAGCTATCAATGCAAAGAAATAGAGGAAAATAATAGACTGGAAAAGACTAGAGATCTCTTTAGGAAAATTAGAGATACTAAGGGAACATTTCATGCAAAGATGGGCTCAATAAAGGACAGAAATGGTATGGACCTAACAGAAACAGAAGATATTAAGAAGAGGTGGAAAGAATACATGGAAGAACTGTACAAAAAAGATCTTCACAACCCAGATAATCATGATGGTGTGATCACTCATCTAGAGCCAGACATCCTGGAATGTGAAGTCAAGTGGGCCTTAGAAAGCATCACTATGAACAAACCTAGTGGAAGTGATGGAATTCCAGTTGAGCTGTTTTAAATACAGAAAGATGATGCAGTGAAAGTGCTGCACTCAATATGTCAGCAAATTTGGAAAATTCAGCAGTGGCCACAGGACTGGAAAAGGTCAGTTTTCAATTCAATTCCAAAGAAAGGCAATGCCAAAGAATGCTCTAACTACCGCACAATTGGACTCATCTCACATGCTAGTAAAGTAATGCTCAAAATTCTCCAAGCCAGGCTTCAGCAATATGTGAACCGTGAACTCCCTGATGTTCAAGCTGGTTTTAGAAAAGGCAGAGGAACCAGAGATCAAA
>SJYV01056219.1:232638-253687 GCA_006410875.1 Neotragus pygmaeus | reverse complement strand
AATTCCAGTTGAACTATTTCAAATCCTAAAAGATGATGCTGTTGAAGTGGGGCACTCAATGTGCCAGCAAATTTGGAAAACTCAGCAGTGGCCACAGGACTGGAAAACATGTTTTCATTCTAATTCCAAAGAAAGGCAATGTCAAAGAATGCTCAAACTACCACACAATTGCCCTTATCTCACACACTACAAAAGTAATGCTCATAATTCTCCAAGCCAGGCTTCAGCAATATGTGAACCATGAACTTGCAGATGCTGAAGATGGTTTTAGAAAAGGCAGAGGAACCAGAGATCAAACTGCAACATCTACTGGATCATCAAAAAAGCAAGAGAGTTCCAGAAATATATTTCTGCTTTATTGACTATGCCAAAGTCTTTGAATGTGGGACACAATGAACTGTGGAAAATTCTGAAAGAGATAGGAATACCAGACCATCTGACCTGCCTCTTGAGAAATCTATATGCAGGTCAGGAAGAAACAGTTAGAAGTGGACATGGAACAGCAGACTGGTCCAAACAGGAGAAGGAGTATGTCAAAGTACGTAATTTAACTTATATGTAGAGTACATCATGAGAAATGCTGGGCTGGACAAAGCACAAGCTGAAATCAAGATGGCTAGGAGAAATATCAATAATCTCAGATACGCAGATGGCACCACCCTTATGAGAGAAAGGGAAGAAGAACTAAAGGGCCTCTTGATGAAAGTGAAAGAGGAGAGTGAAAAGTTGGCTTAAAGCTCAACATTCAGAAAACTAAGATCATGGAATTCAGTCCCATCACTTCATGGCAAATAGATGGGGAAACAGTAGCTGACTTGATTTTGGGGGGGCTCCAAAATCACTGCAGATGGTGATTGTAGTCATAAAATTAAAAGACACTCCTTGGAAGGAAAGTTATGACCATCCTAGACAGCATATTAAAAAACAGAGACATTACTTTGTCACAAAGGTCCATCTAGTCAAGGCTATGTTTTTTCCACTGATCATATATGGATGTAAGCATTGGACCTAAAGAAAACCGAGTCCAGATGAATTGATGGTTTTGAATTGTGATGTTAGAGAAGACTCTTGAGAGTCCCTTGGACTGCAAGGAGATCCAACCAGTCCATCCTAAAGGAAATCAGTCCTGGATGTCCATTGAAAGGACTGATGTTGAAGCTGAAACTCCAATACTCTGGCCACCTCATGTGAAGAGCTGACTCATTCGAAAAGACCCTGAAGTTGGGAAAAGTTCAAGACAGGAGGAGAAGGGGATGACAGAGGTTGAGATAGTTAGATGGCATCACCAACTCAATGGACATGAGTTTGCGTAAACTCTGGGAGTTGGTGATGGACAGGGAGGCCTGATGTGCTGTGGTTCATGGGGTTGCAGAGCACATGAACTGAACTTCACTGACTTAGTTTATTTTCCTGTCTGTGATCTGCAAGCTTGGGTATATCTGTGGATTCATTTGACAATTTCTCTGGTTATCTCTGAAGTAAAGTGATTTAGCAAATTAAGTTTATGTTTTCCCCAGATTTTATGTGTGTTATGGTACTATATTGATTGAAAAGATGGTCCTAATTCTTCACCTAATCATCGGCCAACTTCAGTATTTACATACTTTGCAATATAATTTTTCACTTCACAAATGAAAACAATTTTTCACTTCATTTTCACTTCACTTCTTTTCTTTACTCATAGGATTTGGCCTGGCCTTGTAACATGTTTGCATAGTGGATTATAAGGAAATGATGCTGTGACAGTTCTGAGACTCAGGTTATTAGGTCTTCCAGTGTTCCATTCTCTCTTTCTGAAGCTTACCCTGGCTATCCTTACTGTGCATCAAGTAGAACCAAATGAGATCATTTTTTTCCAGCTACAAGCCCAGACCTGTGAAAGAACCTACCCAAGATCTGTAAGACAGAGCAACTAATAGCTAACCACAGGTGAATGAATGGTCTCCATTGAGCCCAACTCAGTCAGCAGAACTGCCCAGCTGATAGTCTCAAGAGTGGAAATAATCCTCTTGCTATATGCCATGGAAGTGTCATGATTAATTATTACACAGCATTTTTATAGACATAGATAACTGAAATAGTAATGATTGCTGATAATTCCAAATCTCCACTAAAAGATTTATGAAAATATTATATTTTCAATATTAAAATGTGTATTATGTACTTTCATTTTCATTCCCCCAAATGCATCCTAGAATGTTGAGTATAGAACAGGTGACCAAAAGTAGTGCTGACTGATCATTTGATATGACAATAGAAATGTACCAAATTCTCCCCAAATTATACAAACTGAAGTTACTCACTTATTATTTGGGCTTTTATGTTTCATATATCTAGAATAAGCTTCTGAAAATGTTTGTTGAAAGAGTAAGTTAATGAATGAATACACAGACATGTATGGTACCATTATTATAATAATTGTGTACAACACTGTAACCTCTACTTTCTCTGCATATAATAGGTATTAATAGATTGCGGGTGCACACAGTTGCTTCAGTCGTGTCTGCCTCTGAGAGACGATATGGAATGTAGCCTGCCAGATTCTTCTGCCATGGGATTCTCCAGGCAAGAATACTGGAGTGGGTTGTCATGCCCTCCTCCAGAGGATCTTTCCAACCCAAGAATCGAATCTGCAGTGTCTCCTGTGTCTTCTGCCTCACAGGCAGATTCTTTACCACTTAGCCATTCAGGAAGTCCCATTCATAGATTAATTACTCTGAAATAAATAACTAAAAGGTTAAACATTGGTACATCTGAGTTGTGGCTCCCCACCCCAAATCCACATGTTAAAGCTCTAATTTCTAAAATGACTGCATTTGGAAATCAGGCTTTTAAAAGGTAAATAAAATTGAATGTGGTCATAAGGGTGTGGTACTAATCCAATAGTATTGATGGATTCATGTCGATGTATGGCAAAGCCAATAGAGTATTGTAAAGTAAAATAAAGTAAAAAATAAAAGAAAAGAAAAGAAAACTAAAAAAAAAAAGAAGAAGAAGAGAAATATTTTTCTGGACTTCCCAGGGGGTGCTAGTGGTAAAGAACTCACCTGTCAATGCAGGAAACATAAGAGATGCAGGTTAGATCCCTGTGTCAGACAGATTCCATGGAAAAGGAAATGGCAACCCACTTCAGTATTCTTGGCTAGAGAATCCCATGGATAGAGGAGCCTGGTAAGCTACAGTCCAGGGGGTTTCAAAGAGTCAGACATGACTGAAATGACTTAGCACGCACGTTGTTTGGCTTCAAAAAAATAATTTCAAAAAATTAATATTCTTTGAAGCAGTCAATATTTAGTAGAGATCATAAGCAACTTCATATATAGATTTAGAAATGCAGAAGTAATCTCAGGTATTGACTTAAAGTATTGTGGTCAGAGAGCTGTTTTGTGTAGAAGGGAAAAGCAAAACACTATGGATGTTAGAGCCCAAAGATCATGCTTATCTAAGACATACAGTGGAACCTATTTTAGGTTAAGGTCATCTCAACTCACTGATACATGATTTTTAGATGGTAGAAATATATTCCTGCAAAATTTAAAAGTACTTATATTGGTTGAGTACTGAAAAACAGACCTAAAGGTTATTAACATTTTGGTATAAACTGTATCTTTCAAAATAGTACCTTTGTTCAAATGTATACATAATTAAATTATTGTTTTGTTTGATTTATCTTTCAAAAATGTAAGATAATTTTCAAAAATTTTAACTAAATTGTTCCCACTTAAAAATATGCCATGGACATCCTTCCAAATTTATATGCGTTTAATATACGTTTAACTTGTCATCTTTCAATAGTTTACAGCTTTATATTAAGTGAACTCAGTGCATTTTCAATCATTTTCCTATACTTAAGTATTAACATTGTTACTGGAATTCTAAAATTAATTTCAGTCATGCTGATTTCTCTCAATTATTGATACTTTCGTATCTGTAGAGAAAGTTCACAGAAGAAAAACATTGGTTCTAAGAGTATATATATTTTAAAATTTAAAAATACTGCTAGATTGCTTCCTAAATTTTTTATAATATACTGTACCATCAACAATGTGTAAGGATATTTTTTCCTTTATATCTTTCAGTGCAATGGTAAAAAATGATATTTTCTTACTGATTTAATTTGTAATTTCCTGACTTCTAGTAATGCTAGATGTCTAATGATATGGTTATTGTCCTTTTGAATTTTCTATTCTGTGAATTATTTGTTCATAGCTTTTATTATTTTTCCATTAAACTATTTTACTTATTAATTTTCAGAAACTGTTTGCATTAATTTAAAATTGTTTATTGTATGTACTTCTCTGTTATATACAATAATGTTTTATTTTCTATTGGTCTATACCATTTACATTTAAATACTGTTTATTATAGTTTTTACCAAATGAATAATTTCATTTTAGTTTAGTTTGTTCTTTGATCTTTTTATTTATCTATTTTTGTTTTATGTCCTATTTACCTGGAAAGATAATCTAGGCTTAATTAATTCATGATTGTTTATATTTTATCAAAAATTAGAGATAATAAGAAGTATTATTCCTTTGCTGTCTCATTATAATGGCTGAAATTTTACATGTAGTCATTTAATCACTAATTTGTGTTCAACTATTTGCCACTTGATGGACTGCAGCATGCCAGGCTTCCCTATTCCTTACCATCTTCTGGAGTTTGCTGAAGTTGATGCCCTTTCAATCAGTGGTACCATCCGACCATCTCTTCCTCTGATGCTCTCTTCTCCTTCTGCCTTCAATCTTTCTTGGCATCAGGGTCTTTTCTAATGAATCAGCTCTTCACATCAGGTAGCCAAAGTATTGGAGCTTCAGCTTCAGCATCAGTACTTCCAATGAGTATTCAGGATTGATTTCCTTTAGGATTGACTGGTTTGACCTCCTTGATGTCCAAGGGATGCTCAGGAGTCTTCTCCAGCACCACAGTTTGAAAGCACTCTGCCCTCTTGATGGTCTAACTCTCATATCCGTACATGACTACTGGAAAAACAATAGCCTTGACTCTATGGACCTTTGTTGGTAAAGTGATGCCCTTGCTTTTTAATACATTGTCTAGGATTGTCATAAATTTCCTGCTAAGAAACAGTCTTCTAATTTCATGGCTGCAAGTCACCATCTGCAGTGATTTTAAACCCTAAGAAGAGGAAATCTGTCACTGCTTCCACCTTTCCCTTTCTATTTGCTGTGAAGTAATGAGGATGAATACCATGATCTTAGTTTTTAAACTATTGTGTTTTAAGCCAGCTTATTCACTCTCCAAGATACCCTGGAGAAGAGAAAGTCTACTAAGTCCATTATTCTGGCTTAGAGAATTCCAGACTGTTTAGGCCATGGAGTCGCAGAAAGTGGACACAACTGAGCTACTTTCACTTTCACTTTCCTCTTTCATCAAGTGGTCTAGTTCCTCTTCCCTTTCTGCCATTAAAGTGGTATCATTTGCATATTTGAGCTTGTTGATATTTCTCCTGGCTATCTAAATTTCAGCTTGTAACTCATCCAGCCAGGCATTCTGCATGATATGCTCTACATATAAGCTGAATAAATAGGGTGGCAATAAACAGCCTTGTCATACTCCTTTCTCAATTTTGAACCAGTCATTTGTTCCATATAAGGTTCTAACTGTTTCTTCTTCACCTATATACAGGTTTCTCAGGAGATAGGTAAGATGGTCTGGTATTCCCATCCCTTAAGAGTTTTCCACAGTTTGTTATGATCCATACATTCAAAGGCTTTAACATAGTCAATGGAACAGAGGTAGATAATTTTCTGAAAAGTCTTGCTTTCTATACGAACCAGTGACTGTTAGTAACTTGATCTCTGGTTCCTCTGCCTTTTTCTAAACCCAGCTTGAACATCTGTAAGCTCTTGGTTCTTGTATTGCTGAAGCCTAGCTTGAAGAATTTTGAGCACAAATTTACTATCATGGGAGATGAGTGCAATCATCTGGGAGTTTGAACATTCTTTAGTATTTCCCTTTTTGAGAATTGGGATGAAAATTGACCTTTTCAAGTCCTGTGAGCACTTCTAGATTTTCCAAATTTGCTGACATATTGAGTGTAGCACTTTATAATCATATTTTAGGATTTTAAACCTCTACATGCATATGTTGTAAATGTGCTGTGAATTATAGACTCAAGAGATGAAATTGCCAAGTGCACAGAAATTCAATTCATCAGATTTTGTAGTGGGCAACGTGGAGGAAAATATTTTGGGATAACATTATATTAAGTGACAAAACATTATGTTAAGTGACAAAACATTATGTTAAGTGACAAAACATTATGTTAAGTGAGACATCTTCTTACTGGACTGTCAGAGATTCTCCTGTTGGCATTGTAAATAAGATCAATATTGATGTTGTTTTAGGGCCACGTGGCTAGGACATTAGGACAGTCTCTAAGAGCTGAGGATGATCCCAGTTGACCGCACAAAAATGGGAACCTTCTCCAAAAGGACTGAAATCTTTCAACTTCCTGGGTAAGCTTGAAGGAACACTTCAAACTCCAGATGAAAACACAGACCAATTGGCACCATGATTCCATATTGGTGAGACCCTGAAGAGAGGATTTGGTTTTGCTGTGCCCAGATGTTTGACCCACATAAACTGAGGTAAGAAATCTGTGCTGTATTAAACTGCTAAATTTATGATAATTTGTTACACAGTTTTGTACACTAATACAAAGATTCTCACTTTTAAGACCCTAGGAAAATAGTGGTCCACTCCTTCCAATCATTGACATTGACTTCCCTACCACTTTGCATACTTTCTAAGTAGATTATATTTGATTTACAGAAATAAAGAAATGTAGCATTCTTTGACTACTGGCCCATTATATTTACTTGTATAATCAAGCCCTTCCTTTACCTAAATGTCACACTGACTCCCTCATTTATGTCTTAATTAGATTTATCCTTAGACTCTATAATGGATATTTTTTGGCTACCTTTTCAAAGACACTGAACTGTTTTTTATTATGATGATTAATAACAACTTTTATTTTTGAGTATAGCAAATCTTTACTCAGTGTTTCACTTTTCAAGACTTCCTTATTTCCATTTTTTCTCCGTGTAAACTTTGAAAACATTTAATCTAGTTAAAATTTTTATTCTAATTAAAATATCATTGTCTTGTATTTTATTTTGGCATTTTAAATGATATCAAGTTTTTACTTACTTCCTGCTGGTGCTAAGTCGCTTCAGTCGTGTCCGACTCTGTGCAACCCCATAGACGGCAGCCCACCAGGCTGCACCTTCCCTGGGATTCTCCAGGCAATCACTGGAGTGGGTTGCTATTTCCTTCTGCAATGCATGTAAGTTAAAAGTGAATGTGAAGTCTCACAGTCATGTCCGACTTTCAGTGACCCCATGGACTGCAGCCCACCAGGCTCCTCCCTTCATGGGATTTTCCAGGCAAGAGTACTGGAGTGGGGTGCCATTTACTTCCTAGAGGATAGCTAATCTATTATCCCATTTGTTAAGACTTTTTTCCTCTTACAATTTAACTTAAAGTGTGTCTCTATGGAAATCGACATTCTCCTACCTTCCAGTGTCTGTGGTTCTGATATGTTTGATTTCACCCAAGAATAGATGACTGGAGCATGTAAACTAGACCTTACCTTGACCACAGGGACTGGTTGGTTTTGGGCATGTCACCCAAATCCAGCCAAGTTTCACTGAACTTCAAAATGTGTAGTGCTGGAGTTAAAGTTACTATTGTTAGCCTGTGGATCTGGTTTTATAGATGAGCTTAGAAAATCCAATAAACTCAGCTAGATGGTGTTTATGAATGACAATAGAATGGCAAAATGGCTGGGTGATCTCTAACTGCTGTTTGTTTGTTTTCAAGTGCTAATATAATGGGATATCCCTTAACCTGTTCTAGTTATAATATCTTCAAATCCTAGACCACTAGATACACATATGTATATCTCCTCCTTGATTCTTTTAGCTGTTATAGGCATTTAATGGATAGAATCCACATTGCCCTAAAAAACAACAACAACAAAACAGAGTAAAATCTTAGTATGGCATAAATGAGCTACATTTTGGAGGAACAGAGAATAAAAGAGTTAATGGATGAAGCTGGTGAAAAGTCTTCTTTAGATATGGATGAGGAGTAACCTGGCATAAATTCTTAGAGTAGATATTGAGAAATTCTCAGTCAAGTGAGAATAGGTACAATAGTAAATGATGTCTTAGCTCCCAGGACTACTGGTCATATGAATCATTTTCCTGGGAAGTCCTTCTGTATTTACTCAACTGGCGGCTGATCCTTGCCTTTCTTATTTTTATATGCAGAGGAAAGCCTCCCAGTTGGGAAATCCTGCTATTAATTTTAATGTAGTTCAGTTCTTTTCTTTCTTCCCAGTACTCAGATTTCCTCTTTCATATTTATTTCACTACCTCAGTTAGTGAACACTTGTCTTTTATCTTTTATCTTCTGCTAAAATATATTATTATTTTACATAGAACTTGATGCCTTATTAAAATTATGGTCTTAAATCATTAATGAGTAAAAAATTATAGTTTTCCTTTTCTTAAAGATAGAAAAATATTTTTTTCAGTCTGTTAAGAGGTGAGAAGAAAATGCCATCCTTTTAGTCTAAAATAAGTGAGAATAAAATAGAGATATTTTACTTTTCAAATCCAACTAAAAACAGAAATGAAATACTTAAATAAAAAGAAAATTGTCTTGATAAAATGTATATAATTCTTAAGAATACATTTAACAAGAAAGGTACAACCTATAAAAAGAGAAGTATAAACATTTTAAATATATTTCTAAAGGCATAATCTCATATTCCAGAAAGAGAAAACACAAGAAGTTTCTCTTATTATTATTATAAGCTTGTTAGGCAGGAAAAAATAAAAGATATGGAATATAAAGTGATATCTATGTATTGTACAAAGCTGATCACAGTTAAGGATATATGGATCTATTTTAAAGTTCCCTATTGTCTGTAGTTTCATACCTATGTTGCTACCATGTTGGCTTTCTCTGTTTGATGATATCCAGCCCATTGCTCTCCCTGTGTTCTGGAACTTCTCTGGAGACCTTCTCCTGCTGAACATTTCCACTATGAATGAATGTCTTTGCTGTTCAGTCTATTACCTTGGTCTTTTTTCACTTCTTTGAATTTCATTTCTTTAAGTGAAGGAAGGCTTTCACTTCCACTGTGTGCATGGGATCTGGTTGCAACATATATTTCTATATAAAGTATTTCTTGACTTGAATCTTGGCCACATACATAAAAATAAGAACTTCTCATTTTTTTTTTTTCAAAAGCTGCCCATCTTTACCTAAAGCAAATAATAAGAATCTTAGTTTCATAGTTTTTCTTTATTCTTCAAAGATATTAAATGTGTACATGTTTAGGAAAAAGAGAGTCATGGTTCACAAAATTACCTGAGAGCTAGCTAGATTATTTGTGTGAAGAATGCAAAATATAAATTTTGCATATTTATATTCTATTTACATCTATGACACCTANCTTTATTCTTCAAAGATATTAAATGTGTACATGTTTAGGAAAAAGAGAGTCATGGTTCACAAAATTACCTGAGAGCTAGCTAGATTATTTGTGTGAAGAATGCAAAATATAAATTTTGCATATTTATATTCTATTTACATCTATGACACCTAACAATTAAATCAGTTATTGTCATATGAGTTCCACAAAAGATAAGATTTTTCAATGTTTATTTCCATAATGTAACTCATATACCCAGGACAGTACTGTTGCCTAGTAGGTGATATAAGAATGTATGGGAGTTTATCCTGAATAAACAAATGACACTTGACTCTACAAGCAGACGTACAAATCTTAGCACTAACTGATATGCAGAGTACATAATAAGAAACACTGGGCTGGAAGAAGCACAAGCTGGAATCAAGATTGCTGGGAGAAATATCAATAACCTCATATATGCAGATGACAACACCCACATGGCAGGAAGTGAAGAGGAGATAAAAAGCCTCTTGATGAAAGAGAAGAGTGAAAAAGTNTGACCTCTGCCTTCTTGGAAATGGCCTATGAGCATCATCTGTTTGAACAGCATCCATGAGTCTTGTGTGACCATGGTTGAAGCCGTGGTGCATTTCAAAGCCCAGTGTCTCTTTCACAGGGACACTCGGAGGAAGTGTTAGCAGGAGCTTCATTCCAGGAAAACATCGGGCTCTTGCAAATCAATTTGTATGCATTCTTTTGTCAGAAAAAGAAAACTGTGTAACTCATAACATCCTCCCTTCATTTTAGCTGCCAGGAAATTTAGGCCCAAACTCCAGACCTCCTTATAGTAGTCAGCTTTTTTATTATTGTCGTTTAGTTGCTAAGTTTTGTCCAACGCCTTGTGACCCCATGGACTGTAGCCCACCAGACTCCTCTGCCCATGGGATTTCCCAGGCAAGAATACTGAAGTAGGTTGCCATTTCCTACTTCAAGGGATCTTCTTGACCCAGGGATCGAACCCACGTCACCTGCATTGGCAGGCAGATTCTTTCCCACTGAGCCACCAGAGAAGTCCCCATTAGCATTTAGGATTGCTGGTGTCAGAGCCAGGAGACTGCTTAGGGAGCGTGTGGTATCATGCATACAAATGGGGAGGTCAAGTTCCCTACGATGTCACTGAGCTTCTCTCAGGTGACCCAGTCCCCCTGCTCCCCTGATAGAGTTTATTCCTAAGTGTGTCACTTTGCATCATTAATCCTGGGAAGCTCCTTTGAATCTGACCAGAAGTACAGAGCTTACAGTTGTCAGAACTGAACCAAACGAGCACAAAGGTGGTCTTCCCCTACCTAAGATATGGCTGAGCTTTAAGGGAATTTAAATTTCAGGCCTCCGCTGACAACTTGACAATTTATTTTCTAATCCCTGCTTCCCAACTACTAGTCTTAGGAGTGAGGGTCAAGGCATAAAATTTTTTTTCAATCTAAAGCTCAGTAAGAATAAGAATGATGTAGCGAGTTCTTCAAGAAGCTAAACTCATTCATTTCTTTCTTTTTTTTTGTTTTTAACATATCTTTTATTTGGCTTCCCTGGTGGCTCAGTGGTAGAGAAGCCCCCTGCCAGCGCAGGAGGTACAGGTTCAATCCCTGGTCGGGGGAGATCCCACATGCTGCGAGGTAGCTAAGCCCATGTGCCATAACTATCGAGCCTGTGCTCCAGAGTGTGGGAACCACAACTGCTGAGCCTTTTTGCTGCAACTGCTGAAGCCCACACACCCTAGAGCCTGTGCTCTGCAACAAGAGAAGCTACTGCAACGAGAAGCCCCTGCTTGCTGCAGTGAGAGAAAAGCCTGTGCAGCAACAAAGACCCAACACAGCCAAAAAAAAAGAAAAATCAAAAAATTTTTAAATGCCTTTTATTTTATGAAATGGTGGCCCTGGAAATTGTTTCCTTGCTCTTTTAAGGCAAAATGAAATGTTGTTAACCCCACATCAGTTCCCTCCTCCTCCAATTTTTAAAAATAATTTTTTGTGATGTGTAAAATTCACAAGTCTGTGAACCCTTGTTCTAACAGCCCCTGACCAGCTGGACTGCCCACACGTGTCTGGAGAGGAGCCAAGACCTCAAGGCCCGGTGTGAACGCCTCTTTCCCGTTTCACCGTGAGGTCTTCCCACTAAACCCTCGATTGTTACTCTTGCTTCACTGGGTTATTGTCCACTCCTGTGACACTCGTAGGCTTGGGACCCCTCTCGGCCTTCAAGATGGAGTTCCTCCTGCCCAGAATATCCTTTTCCCTTCCACCTCCCAGGCCCAGCTTCACGAGATCCCTTGGCACCATTAAAAAAGCTATAAATGTTTGCAACCCAGTGGAGAGTGAGGTAACCCCACAGCCTCTGGGGAGCTTTCCTCCCACGGAAACTTTCCTGAAGCTCCTGCTGGATGTCCAGCCTCTTTGCCTCCAGCACACAGCATTTTGTGCTCACCTGGTGCACAGCTGCGTCAGGGTCACACGTGTCCCGTGAAGATCTGTGTACTCGAGGGCAGGGACCCTGTCTTACTTTTTTGTATATTCCCTGTGGGCCAGGTCAGTCTCTCGGGCATGGTACACACCCATTGCATGTTTATGGGACAAAAAGGTGAGTGACTTGAGGAGCCCAGCCCTGGAAGGAGGCACAGGGCAGGATGTGGGATGGGTGACCTGCCTCTCTGGACTTTCTGCCCAGGCTCAGCGAGGAGAGACAGTACAACAGGCACCTGTGGGTGAGAGGGAACAGGCAACAAGAGCAGGCAAGAACCACGTCCTTCCCTGCCTGGGTAAGGAGCCTAATAAAAATGGATGGTCATTTATAGAAGTCTGATCTGAGCCAATCACCTTTGATATAGTATTGCATTTCTTCCCCATTTCAACCAAATAAAGTTAGAAATCTGGGACTCAGAAAGATAAAATAACCTGTCCAGGGTTGTGCTGTTAATGAGTAGCTTAATTAGGGGGAGTGGAGAAGGAAATGACAAGCCACTCCAGTAGTCTTGCCTGGAAAATCCCACGGACGGAGGAACCTGGTAGGCTATGGTCCATGGGGTCGCAAAGAGTTGGACACAACTGAGCAACTTCACTGTAATTAAGGGGAGGGGACTATAGACTGAAGTTTGTGTCACCTCCCGGCCCCTCGCCCCCCGAATAATGCATATGTTAAAAACCCAGCTCCCAGTGTGATGGTACTTGGAGGTGTAGCCCTTGGGAGGTGATGAAGTCATGAGGGTGGAACTCCCAGGAATGGCATTAGTGCCTAATTCAGAGACAGCTCTCTCACCCTTGCAATGTCAGGACACAGCAAGATGTTAGCTTTCTGGACTTTCTGGGTGGCGCAGTGAATAAGACTGTGCCCGCCAATGCATGGGACACAGGTTCCATCCCTGGTCCGGGAAGATCCCATGTGCCACGAGGCAACTTATCTTGCATGCCACAACGACAGAGCGCACGTGCTGCAGCTGCCAAAGCCCAGTGCCTAGCGCCCGTGCTCTGCCATAAGAGAGACCACCACGGTGAGAAGCCCACTCACCACAATGGAGGGTGCCCCCAAGTGCCACAGCGAGAGAAAAGCGCTTGCAGCAACGAAGATGCAACTGAAGAATAAATCGTCGTTATTCAGTTGCTCAGTTGCTTCTGACTCTTTGTGACCCTATGGACTGCAGCCTGCCAGGCCTCCCTGTCCCTCACCATGTCCCAGAGCTTGCTCAAACTCGTGTCCGCTAAAAAAAAGAAAAAGAAAAGATAGTCTTCTTCTAAAAACCAGGACGCAAATACGCCAGTGCCTTGATCGCAGACTCCTCAGCTTTCAGAACCATAACAAATAAGTGTTTGTTGTTTAAATCTCTCAGTCTGTGATATTTTTGTTATTGCAGCCCAGACGCACTAAGACACAGAGACTCAATCTGACTGATGTTAAAAGCTGTTCTCATTCCCCCTTTTGCCGGGGAAGAGCTAGCCTGGGACGGTACAGCACCCACGCCTAGGAAACACAGGCCCCACCCGCCTTCTCCCTCCTCAGAGCACTGACCACTTGGAGGAAGGGACTTTTTATCACAGCAGACAATGTCACCATGTAATAAACACAGTTATTTTGGACACCCCGAGTCTTGGAAAAGTAAAAGGAGGAAGAGAAGCTTTGTTAAGCCTGGGTTTATTTTTGTGAATAGGAGAGTGACAGCCGTAGAAATATTACAGAGTCCGGAGAGTCTCAGAAAGGGAAATACTTGCGCTTTATCACTCGACCCAGAAACTCCAGCAGAGTGCTAATCTTTGCTGGATTCTGTCTGCTTAACAGGCAAACTAATAGTAAAAGTGTTGTGGGGTGGGGAGCATGTCCACACGTGACACATCAAATGCCCCACCCCTGAGGTGAAGCCCAAGCCTGCATAAGCCCTTTTTGGGTGGCTTCATACATGGAGAGCGGTTAAAGTAGTCACCCGCGTCTGTGGCCCAGCAGCAGGAGGGGGACGTACCATTCTCCAGGAAAGTGGGTAGCCCAGATCTTCATAACCGGAAAGTGAGTTTGGCTTTCAGCAGACCCAGGTTCCTACCTTATGAAGCTTTCTTATCTCCTTAAATGTTCCTTTCTTAATAACTCAAAAAGTGAAAAAAGTCACTCAGTTGTGTCTGACTCTTTGCAGCCCCATGGACTGTAGGCCTCCAGGCTCCACTGTCCATAGATTTTTCCAGGCAAGAATACTGGAGTGGGTGTCCATTTCCTTCTCTAAGGGATCTTCCGGACCCAGGGATTGAACCTGTGTCTCCCGCACTGCAGGCAGATTCATTGCCTGCTGAGCTATCAGGGAAGTTCCAAAGCATGGGCAATAATCATGCATATTAATATTTCTAAGTAAATATTACTGAGCATCTACTGGGGAAGCCTGGCGCAGAAGTCAACCTCGCAAGTCAGAGGGCCCCTTGCTGTTCTCNAGCTATCAGGGAAGTTCCAAAGCATGGGCAATAATCATGCATATTAATATTTCTAAGTAAATATTACTGAGCATCTACTGGGGAAGCCTGGCGCAGAAGTCAACCTCGCAAGTCAGAGGGCCCCTTGCTGTTCTCCTCTGACATTGGGTTCGGTTGGGACATGCTAGTCTACCCAAGAGCTCTCCTTTTCATCAAATACTGGGTGGAAAGGGCCCTGCTCCCCACCTCAGTTTCCCAGGTCACTCTTGGAATAGTCTCACCCCTGTAGGGGCCCTGCAGACTAGCTGGTGGGCTGGCTTTGCCAAGTCAGAGTTCCCCTGTGGTTCACCATCTAAGCGAGGCCACTCAGGACCTGCCCTGCCTTGCCCTCTTGTCTTTGCCTCTCCAGATAGCAGCTGGGAGGATTTTCCATTTTAGAAAATTTATTTCACAGTTCTAATAGGTCATTATGTTACATAAATTTAAGCCCTAATAGAAAATTCTGTTACAAGAAGAGAGATGGATATTTCAGAGAACCAAAGGGTCTCAAGAGCGGCTGGAATCAGAAACAAGGAAGCTGTTGGAACTGTCCTTCAGGTGCGGGAGGTGACCGGGGGACAGTTCCATCATGTGCTCTGTGACAAGCATCTTATCATTTTTGCATTCGGCCCTCACAGTTGCCTCAGGCCTGTTGTTGTCGGGGCTCCCTTTCAAAGGCCCAGCAGAGGCTGGGCAGCATTTCTGAGTCAAGGTGAAAAACTTAGAATATTCTTCTGGCCCAGCTTGGGTCATTGATCCGTCTCTAGTCCAGTTAACTGAAGCTTGTGTGAGGCGAGGTTATTCCGTGAGCTTGCTGTGGGGCAAGGGTGAGTTCTCAGAGTAAAGGGGCTTTGTTGGTGAGGCAGGCATCCCCAAAGGCTGTCCAAACAGCCTGTGACATTATACAGAAAGGATATGTTGCTCCTAGTGCTCAGTTTTAAAATATGGAGTGTAACACCCCCCTCTCTGAATTTTTATGAGAACATGAGTCGCACATGCCAGGACTCGGTCAAGTCTCAAGGGCTGGTGGAGGCTGGTGAAATCCCATTAGGGAAGTTGCCATGGCCAGCCTGGTACTGACCCTCCCAGAACCAGCTGTGAGCATCTCAGTGGCCCTGAGCGTGGGGGCGAGGAGTGGGGAGTCCCTCGCAGAGCAGCCCCCGTGAGCCCCTCTCACGCTCCTGGCAGGGAGGCAGCACCCAGCCCTGCCAGAGTCAAAGGCGGGTGGTGCCAACCCCACCACGTCCACTCCCTTGGAGAGGCTCCAGGCTGTGCCCAGGTTGTCTCTGAAACACCAACCGTCAAGCAGTCCCGCATGGAGATGCGCTCCATGCAGAAGCCCAGCCCAGTATAAATAGGCCTCTTTATTCCCCTGCCTTCATGCGAAGAAAAAAAGCCTAGCAGAACTGGGGAAGAAGGACATTCCAGAAATGCCACAGAGAGACCTCTGTGAGCGCTGCGCTGTGTCTGCGGCAGGAAGCACTTCATGGGAGAGGCCGGAGCTTCGGGAGGAGCCCGCTCCCCCAGGCTCCCAGGGGGACCCAAGAGCAAGGGCAGGGGGCTCCAGGCCTGTCTGCCTCCCCCAGGTCACATTTCCTCTCCTTTGAGACAGTGGAGTTTTGCCATTGCGTGTTGTCCTGAGATCGTAGCGGGGGGGGAATGGCTGGGATTATTTTTAAACAAGCTCGTTCACAGAGTCCTCATCCAAATATATCAAGAATAAAGTCCTGCAAAACTGAGTCTCGTTGGTGTAAAAACTAGTGATTCAAGATACAGAATAAACTGGATAAAGTTTGTCTTTATTTATTTTTTAAATTTTAATTATTTTAACACCAAAATCATTTTGTATTGGGGTATAGCAGATGAACAACATTGTGATAGTTTCAGGTGAAGGCTTGTCTTTATTTTTACATAAAAGAAAATATGAAAGGATAAAGTCTGCCTCTAACTCTAGACTTACTGCTCAACAGGAAAGCAGAAATTTTTTGGTTCCACAGCTACTGAGGCCTGCCCTGGTGAAACCCAGTTGTAAAAAGGAGATCCCTCAAGGCAGGTCCACCCTTGGCTGGGCAGTTGTCAAGTCCTCCTGGCTGACTGGAAGCTCAAGGTCATGATCTCTTTTGGTTTGAGAAAGTAAAGGCGAAACCTCGGCAAATAAAAATTTTCCAGAATATGGACAAACTAAACACACACACACAGCCCTCAGACACTCTCGATCCTAATGAGCTGTATTTCTTCGGCTTGTTTCTCACCTGATAATTGGCGTGTTGATTTGTACCAACTGACATCATTTAGGTGTGAGGTTCAGGCTGGGAACAGCTGCTCCCAGGGCCACTGCTTTGCTTTCTTCCAATCACAGAAAACAGGGTCGGAAGTTTGGGTTTGTTGTTAAAAGGTCGCAGAGGCGGACACACGGTTGTGTGTGCCGGGGCTGCCTATTTCAGGAATGGGATTTCTGAGTCACCAACTGAATTAGACACAGGTGTTTTCAGCGTTGCTGGGGGCCCTGTCCCTTTGGGCTCTGCTGTGTGCGGGTCTTAGGGAAGAAGAGAACTCGAGAGGGTCTGGACTGGGAGGGAAGCACACAGGCACTCTTAGATGAGGCCCCCACAAAGCGGCATCTTTGTAAGGAATTAGTTGAAGTCATTCCTTGGCCAGGTCTGGTTTCGCAGCCCGGTCCCAGAAGCTTCTACTGTCTGATATATAAGGTAGCTGACTTATTTCAATGTTGTTGCCAATACAATGTCCTAGTTCACAAAGTGTAAGATCATTATAGAAAAATATTTGCTTGTATTTATTATTCGGATGCGCTGGGTCTTAGTTGTGGTACTCGTTAGCGGTACGAAGCATCCTTAGTTGCGGCATGTGAACATGTGGGCTCTTAGTTCCCTGACCAGGGATTGAACCTGGGTCCCTGCATTGGAAGCTTGGTGTCTCGGCCATTAGACCACCAGGGAAGTCCCTGTGTTCATTCTTGAATTACCCTTTGTGTTAGTTCTCTCTTCTATCCCCAGACCCTCAAGTTAAAGCTTTTAGAGAGCAAGGACAAATTCATCTTTGAAATCCTCAAGCGGCAGGAAGGAATATGGGTGGCCATCACCAAACCTTCATGGGTTAACCTCCCAGAGGCTGGGACTCCAGCTGCCCCACGACTCCTACCTGGACACACATGCCCATGGAATGTACGAATACTTCCAAACACCCTTTTACACATCATGGTGTTGAGTGGCAGAGTGAGAGACAGGAAGCAGCAGTAGAAATCCAGAAAGGCACAGCTTTCTTGAGCTGAAGCATCAAATGTGTCAAGGAGAGGACAGACTGTAGACGGTAGAATTCCAGGAAAGGAGAAAGCCACAAAGGCTCTGAATCTGATTCAGAGGACAGATTCCCCTCAGCAAGGCCAGGGGGCGCTGCGGAGTTCTGGGTGCAAATATGGCTGAGGGTGTGGAAGGTTGGAATGTGGAGGGTGTGGAATGAGTCTTTTTCATTCGTTAGGTACTGTGATGGCCTGCTGTGAGCCCAGCACTGGGCTAGGTACTGCGAATGCAATGGAGAATGAGGCACAGTCCAAAGCGCTTTTAAACACAGATGAGTTCATTGCTAAAGTCTCTAGGGCTCTAGCAGTCAGTGCAAGGTACACATGCAGGTTAGGTCAAGGAGGGGACAGCCCCAGTGGGGTCGAAGGTCAAGCTGGAGGAGGACTGGCCAGAGGAGGAAGGACATTCCAAACATGNGAACCCAAGAGTTGGTGATGGACAGGAAGGCCTGGTGTGCTGCGATTCATGGGGTTGCAAAGAGTTGGACATGACTGAACAACTGAACTGAACTGAACTGAGACCACCTTACCTGCCTCCTGAGAAATTTGTATCAAGTCAAGAAGCAATAGTTAGAATAGGACATGGAACAATGGACTAGTTCAAATTGGGGAAGGAGTACCTCAAGACTGTGTACAATCACCCTGCTTATTTAACTTATATGCAGAATGCATCATCTAATATGCAGAGTTGGATGAAGCACAAGCTTGAATCAAGATTTCTGGGAGACATAACAATAACCTCAGATATGCAGATGGCACCACCCTTATGGCAGAAATGGAAGAGGAATGAAAGAGCCTCTTGATGAAAGTGAAAGAAGAGAGTGATTAAACTGTCTTAAAACTCAACATTAAAAAAACTAAGATCATAACTTCTGGTCCCATCACTTCATGGCAAATAAATGGGGCAACAATGGAAACAATGACAGACTTTATTTTCTTGGACTCCAAAATCACTGCCAATGGTGACTTCAACCATGAAATTAAAAGATGTTGCTCCTTGGAAGAAAAGCTATGGGCAACCTAGACAGTGTATTAAAAAACAGAGTTCAACTTTGCCAACAAAGATCTATATTGTTAAAGGTATAGCTTTTGCAATAGTCATGTATGGATGTGAAAGTTGGACTATAAAGAAAGCTGAGCACCAAAGAATTGATACTTTTGTACTGTGGTGTTGCAGAAGTCTCTTGAGAGTTCCTTGGGCTGCAAGGAGATAATACCAGTCAAACCTAAAGGAAATTAAACCTGAATATTCATTGAAAGGACTGATGCTGAAACTGAAACTCCAATACTTTGGCCACCTGATGCGAAGAACTGACTCATTTGAAAAGACCCTGATGTTGGGAAAGATTGAAGCCAGGGCGATAAGGAGACAGCAGAGGATGAGATAGTTGAATGACATCACCAGTTAGATTGTGTTGAGTTTGAGCAAGCTCCGAGAGTTGGTGATGGACAGCGAGGCCTGCTGTGCTGTAGTCCCTGGGGTTGCAAAGAGTCAGACATGACTCCGTGATTGAACTGAACTGAGCTATATGCCACAAGGAATTACATTCATACCTTGTAGCAACCTATAATGTGAAATAATCTGAAAAGTATATATATATATATAATATATGCATTTTATATATAAATATATATAAAAATCAACTTTCATTGCTCCAGAAAGTAACACAGCATTGTAAATCTATTTTAATTCAATAAATTTAAATTTTTTTTAATTAAGAGAAGGAGTCAGAGACCTAACAGTATTCATATAGTCAAAGAAAGTATATCATGTTAATGATTTTCAAAAAGAAAGAAAAAAATATCAGAATTGATACTGTCTTAGAGAGTAAAATAAATGTGCAAACACTGCATTTTTCCCAGTTGTAAATATGTCTCATTTTGATACATAATTTTATTTAAATATGTTTAATTTAGGCAAATTTGGAAAATGGAGCTGTTTTCCAAACAGAAATGAATGGCTTAGCATAGAATGAAAAACACTGATAGATTTTATGACAGTGGAAACCTCTCAAAATATAAATATCAAGTCCACAATCCATCTGCTGGGAATTAAAAATTTTTTTCTTAAAAGGGGAATTTTCAAAAACTATTTTTAATTTCTATAGGATTTAGATAACTCTGCTGGTATAGGAGGGGAAATGCAGTTGAACATGGATGTGATTGTGAAGGACAGTGTGAAATAGTAAATGTGAGTGGAAGTATACATGTGTGAGAGTTTAAGAGCACATGTGGGCACAGCTGAGTTTGTGCATGAGTATGTGATTGGACCGCATGGGACTGGGATGGAAATTTAGATATATATGTAAAGACTATATTCAACACAGCAGTGTTAAATAGAATCTTTGAGCTTGCTTTACCTCTGCCAGGAAGGACTTCTGTAGATGCTTACTGGCTGAAGATTAACATCTTTGCTTTTACAGTCTGAGAAAGCCTTCAGTGTGTTTCTCACACTCCTTCTTTCTCCTCCCAAAAAGGCCTCCTGTAGCTCATGAGATTGATGAGATTGTATCATTAGTTTGTTTGTATTTCCTCTTTCATTCTTTCTGGAAAATACTACTGTTGATAATATCTTCTTAAAAGCCAAAGCTTTTAAGTTTAATTAGGTCGCATTTGTTTATTTTTTATTCTATTTCCATTACTCTGGGAGGTGGGTCATAGAGGATCCTGTTGTGATTTATTTTCAGNTGCTTCAGAGAGAGGACGGCTGTTAAACAAATTGGCTGACTTAATTGAAAGAGATCGTCTGCTCCTGGCAGTGAGTATTAACTGAGCTGGGCAGAACTCAAAATCTCTAGAAAGCATTCATGGTTCAGATTGGTAAGTTATTTTGTTGTTAGTGGTCACTACATACTCTCTAAACAACAATAACAACAATATACTTTCTACAAACAAAACAAAACCTTCTACCAGCTCTTGTATATGAACCATACCACTGAGCCTATTTTCAGACAGTAAGTACTCTGCACTCAGGTTCTACATGATGTTAATATCTACTCCCAAAATAGATTTTGCAGTCTAAACTTTGGCAGATACTGAGTTAAAACAAATTAAACAAATTTCTTTCCTTAACTGTAGAATTTCTGAGTCTTTAACAAGGTCATCTGCAGCATGAAAATTCTAGAATAATAGACTAGCTTTCTTGATGGCTCAGATGGTAAAGCGTCTGCCCACAATGCAGGAGACCTAGGTTCAATCCCTGGGTCGGGAAGATCCCCTGGAGAAGGAAATAGCAACCCACTCCAGTACTCTTGCCTGGAAAATTCCATGGACAAGGAGTCTTGTAAACTACGGTCCACGGGGTCG
>SJYV01056219.1:209023-226852 GCA_006410875.1 Neotragus pygmaeus | reverse complement strand
GAAAAAAAAAAAAAAAAAAAAAAAAAGCTACCAAAACAAAATTTCTGAGGTTTTCAAAGCAACAAACCACCAGATCATAAGAGCTGTTGGTAGCTTGCACTTGGTTAGTGGCAAGCAGACTGGATTAGGGTTCAGAAAATCAGGAAGAGTCAATGGCACAAACACCTATATTGTTATTGTTTGGTAGGAACACAAATTCTCAAAAGCAATGTGATTATGACAGCCTTCTTATATATGAACTGCATCTCTCCCTTATTCACTACTTTAATATATTATTTAGTATATTTTAAAATTCAGTAAGAAATTATTTTAATACTGTTTCAACAAAATTTAAAGAAGACTGTTTTCTATGGAAATTGACAAAATCTATCTGAGCGGTATTTCCTCCTTCTTTATTTTATATTTTTTAACCATGATTTATAATGTTTTCTCTCCTCTTGAACATTTTTTCTTGCAAATATGTTTCAAAAATGACTCAAATTATGTAATATCTACAGGGACGTGACTGACAGACCTTTCAGAGCTAGCCTGTTAAGGTGATGGCCAGACAGGTCATGCCAGCAACAAGTGACTTCGTGTTTAATAGGTCTCATCATGTACTGAAGGGTTTCACAAGTGGCACTAGTTGTAAACAACCCATCTGCCAATGCAGGAGGCATAGAGATGCAGGTTTGATCTTTGGGTCAGGAAGACTCTCTGGAGGAAGACATGGCAACTCACTCCAGTATTGTTGCCTGGAGAATACCTTGGACAGAAGAGCCTGGTAGGCTACAGTCCATAAGGTGGCAAAGAGCCAGACGTGACTGAAATGACTTAGCACACACATACACATGTCATGTACTGAGATATGTGCTAGATACTGGGAAAAAAGAATAGCATAAAATAGTTCACTGCTTTGAAGAAGATTCAGTTTCACATATATAATATATAAATATTTGTATATGCATATATTAATATATTTTATTGTCATGAAAATTCTGTATATGTGTGTGTGTGTGTGTCTGTGTGTGTGTGTGTCTGTGTTTGAGTAGAAAGAGGACCTGTTAATTAGAGGGCTATCTGCTTGCTGTGCTCTGTAGTAGGTTTGGGGGGACAAAAAGTGAGGGCAGAGACAGAGCTGAACAACCCTGTGTGACTACGGAGTGAATAATACAGGGAAAGTGAAGAAGGAAACTGGGAGCAGGGAAGCTGTGTTACCAGGAAGAGAGGAAAGAATAAAGGGATCCCTAATTTGGGTTCATACAGATCTTATTTAAGGATTAATATTTATAGAGGATGGAAGTTGTAAATTATTGATATTTCATTTATTTTGGGGGTCAAATTATTATTTTTTAAATTTTAATTGAAGGCTAATTACTTTATAATGTGGTAGCTTTCGCCATTTATTCCACACTATATGTTTCTTATTTTGTTTAGACATGAAATATTTCCGGTATACAAAACTTACAGCAATGATATAATAGACACAAATGAAGCTACACCCAGCTTAGGTAATTTCATCTTTACAGTTAAAATTGAAACATGTTTTATATCCTTCCCTCCCCAGAAGTAGCTACTGTTCCAATTTTTATTTATCATGTATTTGGAAGTTTATGGGTTATTTGAACAAATATGATACATCTTTTAGTGTTCTTATTCTTTTTTATATTTTTAAGTAGGCTTTATCTTTTAGAGAAATTTTATGATTTTTATCTTCACAGAAAAATTGAGTGGAAGGTACAGAGATTTCTGGTAAACTCCCTGCCTTCACACATGCATAGCTTCCCTCATTATCAACATCCCCATCAGAGTGGTATTTCTGTTACAATAGATGAACCTGCATTGACACACCATTATTATCTTAAGTCCATGGTTTATATGAGTTAGTTCTTTTGGTGGTTTAACTTCTATGGGTTTGGATATATGTATAATGATTTGTGGGGCTTCCTGGTGACTCAGAAGTAAAGAACTCGCCAGCCAACGCAGGAGACATAAAAGAGTCAGGTTCAACCTCTGGGTCAGGAAGATCCCCTGGTGGAGGACATGGGAATCTACTCCAGTATTCTTATCTGGAGAATCTCATAGAGGAGCCTGGCAGGCTACAAGTCATTGCGTCCTAAAGCATTGGACATGACTAAAGCAACTTAGCACACATAAAGTGACAAGTATTCACTATTGATAGTATGGTACAGGGTAGATTCACTGTCCTGAAAATTTTCTATTCATCCGTCCTCTCTTTCTCCTAACTCCTGCTAATCACTGATCTTTTTACTGTCTCCATGGTTTTGCCTTTTCTGGAATGTCATAGTTGAAATCAGACAATATGTAGTTTTTTATGATTTAAGGTTTCTTCATGTTCTTTTCGGTTTGATAGATCATTTCTTTGTAGCATTAAATAATATTCCATTGTCTGAATATACCACAGTTTATTTATCTATTCATGTAGTGAAGGGCAACTTAGTCCCTTCCAAGTTACACAACTATGAATAAAGCTACTGTAAATATCCAGGTGCAGCTTTTCATCTGGATATAACTTTTCAGCTTTGTTCAATAGCATTGAACAAAACAGACAAAATTCTTTTTGCTCCATTCAGAATATTAGGTGTATGTCATACATCATTTCTGGGTATGTTACAGAAAAACTGTAGGGAATAGCTATTCCATTGTGTTCTGGAAATCACTCCCTTGACTCTCCCTAAACCAAATACAGACACACAATTGTGGAAAAATAAATTAGTAAGTTCAATATGCTCATTCCTAATATGGTAACAGGCTCAGAATTTCCAAGTTTTCACCTACATTATTTTTCTTTTGCTTTAAAATTTTACCAATAATTGAGCCTCTTTTTGGATTATTACTTTCAATAATGACTTGCATTAAAATTTAAGATTATACTGATTCTTTGATATAAAATTTTAGCATATTTCTTAGCATGTTAAAAGTGCTCTATAGATAATAATTACGTATTTCTTTTTCCTCTCCCATGAAATAGGCAGGGTATTTTTCTATATTATTCTGCCACAAATAATAAAACTTGACTACAGAAGAGGTAAATGTATTATAAAATATTATACAATAAATTGTGCTGCCCTGTGGGTATTGATATTAATCTTAAGTTTCCTTTCCTTAAGTGGATGCCCAATCCATTTATTGTCATCAGGTGACCACCTGCCTTTAACTGTCTTGCTGTGTACTTTGTATCCATATGTTCCTCCCTTGTTGGCCACTGTTAAATTTCTCTTCTGTTTTAGTAGTAACTCACAAAGAACCTCAAATAATCAAGCAGAAATTAACACAGAGACTGGTTACCAGTGTTTTTGAATTAATTAATAAATGTTAAGAGTTTTAGTATGTTAAGATGAAAGTGAAATAGTGTACAAGCCCTGTGTCCTTCTCTTGTGAAGTAAAATGTTGACTCAAGAGTTATTGATTCGGAAATGTGAAGACGTAGAAACAAAGAATAGCTACTGCACTAGGGAACTGGTAACAATTTAAACCATAATTCTTCTACATTAGAGAATAACCAGACTCCTGGCTCCCTGAAAGATACCGATAAAAGCATGATACACATTCCTAAAATTGTTTTTAGAGGAAACAGACCCCTCTCCATATGAAGCAGATCTCAAGAACATAGACCCTAGACTAGTTGAAACCAGAAGGTTGATGATATCTGAAACTTCACCTTGATGCCAACCAATCCAAGAACTGTACATGAGCTGATCATCTCCTGCTCCTTGAAACTCCTTTACTACCCCTTCCAGTGTGGGTCACATGATTTTCAGTCCACTGTGACCCCTTTTGCCTGGCAAAGAAATTAAAGCTACTCTTTTCTACTTCACCCAAAGCACTGGTGGAAAGAGTTTCGGCAACAAGGGGTCTTGAGGAATGTGCTAGGACTGTCATTTTATATATGGCATGTCTCCTTTTTTGAGCTTGCTTTTTACTGTCAACTGTTGCAGGAATGGGTAACTACTTTTGGCTTCACTACGTTCATTCAAGATGATATACTTTACTTAGGTCTGGTTTCTTCCCATCTCCTCTGAAGAGAAGGACAGGATAGGAAGCCATAAGATATTGTATTAGTCTACTTGGGCTTCCATAATAGAAGACTACAGACTTGGTGGCTTAAACAATAGGCATTTCTTTCTCATTGTTTTGTGATAGCAAATTCAAAATCAAGATGCCAAGAGGGTTGGTTTCTGGTGAGATCTTTCTTCTGGATTTGCAAGGTGGCTGCTTTCTTACTGTATTTTCACATGGACATCTTTCTGTATTTGCAGGCAGAGAGATTGCTGGTGGCTCTTCTGCTTCTTATACAGACATCTGTCAAATCAGATAAAGGCCTTACCCTTATATCACTTATTCTTAATGACCTCCTGAAGTCTTCACTTCAAAATATACTCCCACTGAGGGTTAGAGTTTCAATACACATATTTTGGGAGGGTGGAGAATACAATTCATTTTATAACAGATATATATTTTTAGAATGCACTTAAATACAGTTCTTTTTTTGGTGGGGAAGCACTGTAGCATATTGTGCTAATATAATATATGGAATCATTGATCACATCAGATCAGTTTCGTTCAGTTGCACATTCGTGTCTAACTGTTTGTGTCTAACTCATGAACTGAAGCATGCCAGGCTTCCCTGTCCATCACAAACTCCTGGAGCTTGCTCCAACTCATATCAGTCAAGCCGGTGATACCATCCAACCACCTCATCCTCTGTTGTCCCTTCTTCTGCCTTCAATCTTTCCCTGCATCAGGGTCTTTTCCAATGAGCCAGTTTGGTGCATTACGTGGCCAAAGTAATGGAATTTAGGTTTCAGCATCAGTTCTTCAAATAAATATTCAGGACTTATTTCTTTTATGGTTGACTGGCTTGATCTCCTTGAAATCTAAGGGACTATCAAGAGTCTTCTCCAACACCACAGTTCAAAAACATCACTTCTTTGGTGCTCAGCTTTCTTTATAGTGCAATTCTCACATCCATACGTGACTACTGGAAAAACCAGCCTTAGACTAGACGGACCTTTGTTGGTAAAGTAATGTCCCTGCTTTTTAATATGCTGACTAGGCTGGTCATAACTTTTCCTCCAAGGAGCAAGTGTCTTTTAATTTTATGGCTGCAGTCACCATCTGCAGTGATTTGGAAGACCCAAAAAAGGTCTCTCATTGTTTCCCTAAGTATTTGCCACAAAGTGATGAGAGTGGATGCCATGATCTTAATTTTTGAATGTTGAATTTTAAGCCAACGTTTTCACTCCCCTCTTTCACTTTCATCAAGAGATTCTTTAGTTCTTCTTCACTTTCTACCATAAGGGTGGTGTCATCCGCATATCTGAGGTTATTGATATTTCTTCCAGTAATCTTGATTTCAGGTTATGCTTCATCCAGTCTGGCATTTTGCATGATGTACTCTGCATATAAGTTACATAAGCAGGGTGACAATATACAGCTTTGAGCTACTCCTTTCCCAATTTGGAACCAGTCTTTTCTTCCATGTCCAGTTCTAACTGCTGTTTCTTGACCTGCATACAGATTTCTGAGGAGGAGAGTCAGCTGGTCTAGTGTTTCTAGCTCTTTAATAATTTTCCATAGTGTGTTATAACACACACAGTCAAAAACTTTGACATACACAATAAAGCAGAAGTAGATGTTTCTCTGGAAATCTCTCTCTCTCTCTTTTTTTTTTTTTTGATGATCCATATCTTTCTGGTTCCTCTGCCGTCCCTAAATCCAGCTTGAGCATCTGGAAATTCATGGCTCATGTAGTGTTGAAACCTGGCTTGAGAATTTTGAGCATTACTTTACTAGCAAGTGAGATGAATGCAATTGTGAGGTACTTTGAAAATTCTTAGGATTACCTCTTTTTTTAACTGAAATGAAAACTAAACTTTTCTTGTCTTGTGAGCCCTCCTGCATTTCCCAAATTTGCTAACATATTGAGTGCAGTACTTTAACAGCATCATCTTTTAGGCTTTGAAATAGCTCAACTGGAATTCCATCACCTCCATTAGCATTTTTTTTGTAGTAATGCTTCCTAAGGCCTACTTGACTTCACATTCCAGGATATCTGGCTCTAGGTGAGTGATCATGCCATCATGGTTATCTGGGTCATGAAGATCTTTTTTGTACAGTTCTGTGTATTCTTGCCACCTCTTCTTAACATCTGCTTCTGTTAGGCCCATACCATTTCTGTCCTTTACTGTGGCCATCTTTGCATGAAAAAATCCCTTAGTATCTCTTAAAGTGATCTCTTGTCTTTCCAATTTTATTTGTTTCCTCTAGTTCTTTGCATTGATCAATGAGAAGGACTTTTTTAGCTCTCTTTCCTCTTATTGGAACTCTGAATTCAAATGGGTATATGTTTTCTTTTTTCCTTTGCCTTTAGTTTCTTTTCTCAGCTATTTGCAAGGCCTCCTCAGACAAATATTTTATTTTTTTTTGCATTTCTTTTCTTGGTGATGGTTTTGATCACTGACTTCTGCACAACATCAAGAACTTTGGTCCATAGTTCTTCAGGCACCATGTCTATCAGATCTATTCTCTTGAATCTATTTGTCATTTCCACTGTATAATTCTAAGGGGGTTGATTTAGGTCATATCTTAATGGTCTAGTGGTTTTCCCTACTATCTTCAATTTCATTCTGAATTTGGCAATAAGGAGTTCATGTTATGAGCAACAGTTAGGTCCTGGTCTTGTTTTTGCTGACTGTATTGAGCTTCTCCATCTTTGGCTGCAAAGAACATAATCAATCTGATTTAGTTATTGACCATCTGTTGATGTCCATGTGTAGTCTTCTCTTATGTTGTTGGAACAGGATGTTTGCTATGACCAGTGCATTCTCCTGGCAAAACTCTGTTAGCCTTTGCCATTCTTCATTCTGTACCCCAAGGCCAAATTTGCCTGTTACCCCAGGTATTTCTTGACTTCATATTTTTCCATTCCAGTCCCTTATGATGAAAAGGACATCTTTTTTGAGTGAAGTGTTTGTAGGTCTTCATCGAACCATTCAACTTTGGCTTCTTCATCATTATTGGTTAGGGCATAGACTTGGATTACTGTGATATTGATTCATTTGCCTTAGAAATGAACAAAGATCATTCTGTCATTTTTGAGATTGCATCCAAGTACTGCATATTTTACTCTTTTGTTGACTATGAGGGCTACTCCATTTCTTCTAAGGGAGTCTTGCCCACAGTAGTAGATATAATGATCATCTGAGTTAAATTCATCCATTCCACTACATTTTAGCTCACCGATTCCTAAAATGTCGATGTTCACTCTTGCAATCTCCTCTTGACCACTTTCAATTTACTTTGATTCATTGACCTAACATTCCAAGTTTCTATACAATATTGTTCCTTATAGAATCGGACTTTACTTCCATCATCAGTCACATCCACAACTAGGCATTGTTTTTGCTTTGGCTCCTTGTCTTCATTCTTTCTGGAGTTATTTCTTCACTCTTCTCCAGTGATATATTGACCACCTATGGAACTGGGGTGTTCATCTTTCAGTTTTGTATTTTTTTGCCTCTTCATATTGTTCATGGGGTCTCAAGGCAAGAATACCAAAGTGGTTTGCCATTGCCTTCTCCAGTGCACCGAGTTTAGTCTGAACTTTCCACCATGACCTTTCCATCTCATGTGGCCCTACATGGCATGGCTCATAGTTTCATTGGATTAGACAAGACTGTCATCGATGTTATCAGTATGATTAGTTTTCTGTTATTGTGGTTTTCATCCTGTCTGCCTTCTGAAGGATAAGGAAAAGAGGCTTATGCAAGCTTTCTCATGGGACAGACTGATTGTGTGAGAAAATGAGTCTTTTTCTTATGTGCCAGAACACGCTCAGTAGTTCTTTAATCCACTTTTATGTTGATAGGTGGGGCTGTGTTCCCTCCTTGCTGTTTGACCCGAGACCAAACTATGGTAGGGGTTATGAAGATAATGGTAACCCTCTTCAAAGTGTCCTGTGCAAGTACTGCTGCACTCAGCGCCCCTGACCATACAGCAGGGAACTTCCTTCCCACACCTCCACCAGAGACTCCTGGACCCTCACAGGCAAGTCTCTTTGTGTCACTGCTCCTTTCTCCTGGGTCTTGGTTTCACACAAGGTTTTGTTTGTTTTCTCCATGAGTCTGTTTCCCCAGTTCTGGGTAAGTTCTGTAATCAAATCTCACTGGCTTCCAAAATCTAATTTCCTAGGGGTTCTCAGTACCTTTGCCAGATCCCCAGGTTGGGAAATCTTTTGTGCATCCTAGAACTTTCTTAACAGTGCAAGAATTTATTTGGTGTAATTGTTCTGAAGTTTGTGGGTTCTGCTCAGCAGCTCTATGGTGGAGTTGATGGTGACCTCCTCCAAGAGGGCCTATGCCATAAGCTGTGTGACCCAGGTAGGTGCACCCAGAGCCCCTGCCTCTGCTGCTAGCTGCTGCTGACCCATACCTCTGCAAGAGACACTCAAACACTCAAAGACAGGTCTGCCCAATCTCTGTGGTGTCTCTGGATTCTGATGCATACAAAGTTTTGCTTGAGCCCCTCGAGTGTCTCTGGTAGGTATAAAATTTGGTTGTAAATGTGATTTTCCCTTCATACAGTCTTTCTGGGGCTTCTCCTGTGCCCTTGGATGTGGGGTATATTTTTTGGTGGGATCCAGTATTCTGTCAATGGTTGTTCAGCAGTAAGTTGTCATTTTGGAGTTCTCACAGGAGAAGATGAGCACATGCCCTCCTACTCCACCACCTTTTATGTGATAAGATGGTGGATTTTCCTGACCCAGATATGAAACCACATTGCAGGCAGATTCTTTACCAACTGAGATATCATGTAAGCCCATTGATCACATAATTACAAGATATTTTCTATAATTTAATATTAGAGATTGTTCACTTTATCAAGTTTTACTTCTAAGTGTTTGCTTCCCCCCATTATAATGAAAATACAAATTATTTAGTATCTTAGAGCAATGGTTCTCAACTGGCATTATTAAAGTCACCTGGGTTTATTATTCACAGCCTACATGGCAACAACTACCACCTGAAAGTCTAATTCAATTGAAATGAGGTTCAAAGAATTTAGTGTCTAAAGCCTCACAGATGATTCTAAATGATCTGGAGATTTACAGCAACTTTTTAGATAATTTTTATATTCCAGTATATTGAAGACCAATACCTATACTACAGATGATACCTTTTTACAGGCACATTAGGTGGATGTTCCTTTTTCAGAAGATGTTACTCATGTAACATTTTTGTCCTATTAATAGCACAGAACATGGCATATAGCAGGTTATACAAATTTATTTTTGGATTGAATTTTCAGATGAATTAATAAATGGAAAAGTGTTGAAAATATGAGAGGGGCACAAATATATTTCTAAAATATGGCATGATAAAAAGTTCTATTATTCAAAGAATTTGATAGAAATTTTGAGAGAGGAAAATAAAAATATAAGGACATCTGTGATTGAAAGGGGAAAAAATCAAATAAGTACTTCATAAAACTTGAAAGTTGGAGTGATAACTTAATAGAACAAGAAGGTGACTCTGTCTGGTGCAGATACTTTATTGTCATGAGTCACAAACTGCTGCTTTTATTTATAACTGCCATTTCCTGTAATAATGCAAATCCTGATGCTCAAATAGAGTGTGGGTACACCCAGCAGGGTTAGCTCTCCTTTTCCACACATTTTCTTTAATAATACTGGGAGACTTGCAGAGGCTGACTGCTCATAGAGCTGACAGTTGACAGGGCAAAGCACAGTATTTCTCTTTACCTTCCAAATGCTGCCATTGCTGACATCACTAGCATTCATTTTTATTACAGAAAAGGAAGGAAAGAACATTTGTGATAAGCAACTTAACTCTTCAAGGAAAAAAAAAAAAAAGAAACTCAACAACTTTGAATCCTGTATAGACTAAGAAATAAAAGGGAGGAAACCTTATCGTGTCTATGATAATAAGTGCCACAGAAAGGAAAGTATTTTCTCAAAGAGGCCTATATATTTATATTGATAATTTTAGAGCAGAATTGGTTCTGTAAAGAGGTTCTCTGCTAGACAAAATTATACTTTCACACTTAAAAGTCACAGTAGGGAAACCAAGTACCAGACATAGCAAAACTTTTTTTTTTCTTTTAATTTAAGGATTGATATCTGTTTTTAATGAGGAACAAATGATCCCTTGGATCTAAAATAGGTAAATAAATACGTCTGGCTTTCTCAGGAAATTAGTAATAGGATACAAAGATGGTAACTTCTAGCTCACAAACCAAACCACTTGTAATTAAACATTAAAATATCTAATAACTTTTTCAATGGCCTAAGTGAAACACTTTGGGCACCTGATGCAAAGAACTGACTCACTGAGAAAGACCCTGATGCTGGGAAAGATTGAGGCAGGTGGAGAAGGGGACGATAGAGTATAAGATGGTTGGATGGCAGGACCAACTCTATGGACATGAGTTTGAGCAAGCTCTGGGAATCGGTGATGAACAGGGAAAGCTGGCGTGCTGTAGTCCATGGAGTCGCAGAGAGTAGGACATGACTGAGCTACTGAACTGAAGTGAAAGTAGCTGATAGTCCTGGTTCAATCTCCAAACATAGATGACACATAAATATAAAGCATAAATTAGTTAATGATTCTTGTCTTTAGATTTATCCCCAAATTAAAGGAAATTATTCAATCTAAAATTCAAATTATTCTTTCTTATTTAAACAGCTATCTCAGGGCCAGGACTTTTAGATCTGAAAATCAGTTCAATTCAGTTCAGTCACTCAGTCATGTCTGACTATTTTTGACCCCATGGACAGATGCCAGGCCTCCCTGTCCATCACCAACTCCCGGAGTTTACTCAAACTCATGTCCATTGAGTCCGTGATGCAATCCAACTATCTCATCCTTTGTCATCCCCTTCTCCTTCTCTCAATATTTTCCAGCATCAGCGTCTTTTCAAATGAGTTAGTTCTTCACATCAGGTGGCCAAAGTATTGGAGTTATAACTTCAGCATTAGTCCTTCAATGAATATTCAGGACTGATTTCCTTTACAATGGACTGGTTGGATCTCCTTGCTGTCCAAGGAAATCTCAAGAGTCTTCTTTGACACCACAGTTCAAAAACATCAATTCCTCGGCTGTCAGCTTTCTTTATAGTCCAACTCTCACATCCATATATGATCAATGGAGGGGGGGGCATAGCTTTGACTAGACAGACATTTGCTGCCAAAGTAATATCTCTGCTTTTGAATATGCTATCTAGGTTGGTCATATCTTTATTTCCAAGGAGCAAGCATCTTTTACTTTCATGGTTGCAGGCACCATCTGCAGTGATTTTGGAGCCCCCTCCCCCGCCCCCACAAAAAAAAAAATAAAGTCTTTCACTGTTTGCATTGTTTACCATATATTTACCGAAAGTAATGGGAACAGATGCCATGATCTTAGTTTTCTGAATGTTGATAATTAAGCAAACTTTTTCACTCTCCTCTTTCAGTTTCATCAAGAGGTTCTTCAGTTCTTCGCTTTCTGCCATAGTATAGTGTCATCTATTTATCTGAGGTTATTGATATTTCTCCCAGAAAACTTAATTCTAGCTTGTGCTTCCTCCAGCTCAGCGTTTCTCATGATGTACTCTGCATATAAGTTAGATAAGCAGGGTGACAATATACTGCCTTGACATACTCCTTTTCCTATTTGGAACCAGTCTGTTGTTTCATGTTCATTCAACTGTTGCTTCCTGACCTGAAAATAGGTTTCTCAAGAGGCAGGCAAAGTGGTCCAGTATTCCCATCTCTTGAAGAATTTTCCAGTTTGTTGTGATCCACACAGTCAGGGGCTTTGGTATAGTCAATAAAGCAGAAGTAGTTTTTTTTTTTTTTTTTTTTTTAACTCACTTGCTTTTTCAATGATTCAGCAGATGTTGGCAATTTGATCTCTAGTTCCCTGCCTTTTCTAAATCCAGATTGAACATCTGGAAGTTCAGGGTTCATGTACTGTTGAAGTGTGGCTTGGATAATTTTAGGCATTATTTACTAACATGCCACATGAGAGCAATTATGAGGTAATTGGAGCATTCTTTGGCAGTGCCTTTCTTAGAGATTGCAATGAAAATGAATTTTTCCAGTCCTGTGGCCTCTGCTGAGTTTTCAAAATTTGCTGACATATTGAGTGCAGCACTTTCACAGCATCATCTTTTAGGATTTGAAATAACTCAACTGGAATTCCATCACCTCCACTAGCTTTGTTCATAGCGATGCTTCCTAAGGCCCACTTTACTTCACATTCAAAGATGTCTGGCTCTAGGTGAGTGATCACCATCGTGATTATCTGGGTCATGAAGATCTTTTTTGTACAGTTCTTCTGTGTATTTTTGCCACCTCTTCTTAATATCTTCTGCTTCTGTTAAGTCCATACTATTTCTGTCCTTTATTGTGTCCATCTTTGCATGAAATGTTCCCTTGGTATCTCTAATTTTCTTGAAGAGATCTTTAGTCTTTCCCATTCTATTGTTTTCCTCTATTTCTTTGCATTGATCACTGAGGAAGGCTTTCTTAGTTCTCCTTTCTATTCTTTGGAACTCTGCATTCAAATTGGATTATCTTTTTTTCTCCTTTGCCTTTCACTTCTCTTCTTTTTTTCAGCTATTTATAAGACCTTCTGAGACAAACATTTTACCTTTTTGCATTTCTTTTTCTTGGTGAAGGTTTTGATCTCCACATCATGTACAGTATCAAGAATTTTGTTCATAGTTCTTCAGGCACTCTGTCTAACAAATCTAATCTCTTGCATCTATTTGTCACTTCCACTGTACAATTCTAAGGGGGTTTATTTAGGTCATATCTTAATGGTCTAGTGGTTTTCCCTACTATCTTCAATTTCATTCTGAATTTAGCAATGAGGAGTTCATGATCTGAACAACAATCAGGTCCTGGTCTTGTTTTTGCTGATTGTATTGAGCTTCTCCATCTTTGGCTGCAAAGAACACAATCAATCTGATTTAGTTATTGACCATCTGTTGATGTCCATGTGTAGAGACTTTTCTTATGTTGTTGGAACAGGGTGTTTGCTATGAGCAGTGTGTTCTTTCAACAAAACTCTGTTAGCCTTTGCCATGCTTCATTCTGTACTCCAAGGACAAATTTGCCTGTTACTCCAGGTTTTTTTTTTTTTTACTTCTTACTTTTGCATTCCAGTCCCCTGTAATGAAAAGGGCATGTTTTTTGGGTGTTTGTTTTATAAGATCTTGTAGGTCTTCATAGAACAGTTCAACTTCACCTTCTTCAGCATTACTGGTTAGGGCATAGACTTTGATTACTGTGATATTGATTCATTTGCCGTGGAAACAAACAACCGTCATTCTGTTGTTTTTGAGATTGCATCCAAGTAATGCATTTCAGACTCCTTTGTTGACTATGAGGGCTACTCCATTTCTTCTAAGGGATTCTTGCCCATAGTAGTAAATATAATGATCATCTGAGTTAAATTCACCCATTCCAGTCTATTTCTGTTCGCTGATTCCTAAAATGTCAGTGTTCACACTTGCTATCTCCTGTTTGACCACTTCCAATTTGCCTTGATTCATTGACCTTTGCAATAGTGTTCTTTATAGCATTGGACTTTACTTCCATCAATAGTCACATCCACAACTGAGTGTTGTTTTTGCTTTGGCTCTGTCTCTTCATTCTTTCTAGAGTTATATCTCCACTGATCTCCAGCAGCATATTGGACACCTACTGACCTAGGGAGTTCATCTTTCAGTGTTCTGTCTTTTTGCCTTTTCATACTGTTCATGGGGTACTCAAGGCAAGAATACTTAAGTGGTTTGCCATTTCCTTCTCCAGTGGAGACTAGAACTCTTCACCATGACCCGTCCATCTTGGGTGGCCCTAGTTTCATTGAGTTGGACAAGGATGTGGTCCATGTGATCAGACTGGCTAATTTTCTGTGACTGTGGTTTACAGTCTGTCTGCCCTTTGGTGGACAATGATAAGAGGCTTATGGAAGATATGATAATAAATCTCTTTAATAATTAAAAAATTTAAACATTTTTTTTCTAAATCTGTTTTTATCATATTCAGTTTTTGATCACATTCTATTTTTGATCACCTCAGAAACACTTTCATAAGATTTTGTATAAATTTTCTCTGAGTACATTGTTCTTCTTAGAGGAAAATTAATAATAGAGCAGTGGTGTATCATTATAAAACAACTTTCACCAAGCATACAACAGGATACTATATAGGAAGAAACAATTCCTTCATCCTGAGAGCCCATTTTTTTTTTCCAAAATATTTTAAAATATATATGCTCAATCACTTCGTGTCCAACTTTTGCAGCTCTATGGAGTGTAACCATCTAAAGCGCCCCCTTCCATAGAATTCTGCAGGCAAGAATACTGGAGTGAGGTTGTAATGCCTTCCTCCTAAGGATCTTCTGGACCCAAGGAATTAACCCGTGCCTCCTGCATCTCCTGCATTCCAGGTAGATACTTTACCCACTGAGCCACTGGGAAAGCCCCTAAATATATTTAATGGATATCAAATGATTTTCACTATATACTTATTTACTTTTTTACTTATTTATTCTACTTGTTTGCTTACTGAAGACAACAATTCAAATTCCTCCCATATTAAAAAAATGCAAAATTATTGTGCAGTAAATGATCCTGAAAATATTTAATATTATTAATTCAGAAATGCTATTTAACACATTAAATTGGATAAAATGATTATTTAAATTTTAAGAAAAAATCAATATTTTTATTTATACTTATGAATCTATTCTCTCCAAATTTTTTTCTTCTGTATCTGCAGAAGTTAAACACAGTTGGCATTAGCCATGTGTTGCTATGAAGTTAAAAGTTCAGTTCCACAGTCTCAGTCCCCACACGTGGCCATCAGGAGCTACCAGATTGGATGGAGAAGGAACAGGATTTCCAACATTGCAATAAATTCTGTTAGCACAGCTTAGATTATACAACATTGATTTATGTGACATATATTTAATAGGTAATTTATATAGTTGCATTGGTTCGTATGTTGAACCTTCTTATTACTCATGCAGAATGTGTATTTGCCTCAATATACTTCCCTTAGCTCAGCTGGTAAGGAATATGCCTGCAATGCAGGAGACCTCAGTTTGATTCCTGGGTCAGGAAGAACCCTGGTGAAGGGATAGACTACCCACTCCAGTATTCTTGCGCTACCCTGGTGGCTCAGCTGGTAAACAGCTTGCCTGCAATATGGGAGATCTGGGTTTGGAAGATCCCCTGGAGAAAGGAAAGTCTACCCACTCCAGTATTATGGCCTAGAAAATTTTATAGACTTTATAATTCATACAGTTGTAAAGAGTTGGACATGACTAAATGACTTTGTGCTTTCAATACATTAAAAAAATACTTTGTTTAGTATATATTTTTAATCTAAATTCTTTTCTCTTCCTCTTTTTTTAAAACTATAAAATGTAAACCAGGAAGGTATAGTTGTACATATGTTGCATGTATTATATTATAACAATGGAGAAAGCCAGATGAAATAGATGGAGGGAGAGATAGATGGAAAGATAAATTAGCATGATGAGAAAAGAGAGACCATGAGAAGCAGCAAAACGTTCTATTATTATTCCATTAATCTGTTTAAGCTTTCCTATCACTGGAACAGCTGTACATTGACAGAATAAACTATTCATTTTGCTGTTAAATAAATAAATACATGTATTATTGCTGACCTTATGATCTTTTATTTTTCAGTTAGATATAATGGCCAATAGGAAAACCTGTAGAAGAGTATAAGCTTTCTTCTAAATAATAAGAACAAAACAATATATTCTGGTATCATCATCATATTTATCAATATATAGTACATACTGGTGAAAGAAATTATTGCACCCATTTGTTTTTTCCAGGAAGATTCAATGGGTAACATCAATAGCCATAGGTCAGTTACCATCATTTTTAATTCATCTAAAACATTTAGGAAGCAGATTCATTTTTTCTTGTTTTTTTTTTTTTTTTTCCTCTTAAAAGAGTACCCAGTGAATCATGAGTGACTGCAGTACAGTGGTTAAGTACGTAACTCTGGTACAATACAGTCATAGATTGAATTCACACAATTTCCTTAGCTTCTCTTAGCCTATTTCTGTTTTTTTTTTTTTCCTAAAATATTAATAATACTCTCACTGGGTCACTCTGAAGATTAATATGTAACAAAGTGTATTTCACTTACCAGTTACTTTTAGAATGAAGCTGAATCAAATGTATGTACTTCTATTTCTCTGGGAAAATATTTTCTTTACTATCAAATTTTTATGTACATNAATATTAATAATACTCTCACTGGGTCACTCTGAAGATTAATATGTAACAAAGTGTATTTCACTTACCAGTTACTTTTAGAATGAAGCTGAATCAAATGTATGTACTTCTATTTCTCTGGGAAAATATTTTCTTTACTATCAAATTTTTATGTACATATCAATTAAAAACCTTTATAAGAAAAAAGATGAATCTTTCTGTGGATCCAATGCTCATTGTGACATTAAAAATTTTATAGCATGTAAAATAGAATGCAAGAAAACAGATTGTAAAATCTATACATATTTGGTAGTTAGAAATCTGTCTTCTAGTAAAATAAATTTAAAGTGAGTTAGCCTGAAATATATTAAAGGATACACACTCAAATAGGGCTTCTCTAGTGGCTCAGAGGTTAAATCGTCTGCCTGGAATGTGAGAGACCCGTGTTCAATCCCTGGCTCGAGAAAATCCCCTGGAGAAGGAAATGGCAACCCACTCCAGTACTCTTGCCTGGAGAATCCCATGGAGGGAGNTAGTGGCTCAGAGGTTAAATCGTCTGCCTGGAATGTGAGAGACCCGTGTTCAATCCCTGGCTCGAGAAAATCCCCTGGAGAAGGAAATGGCAACCCACTCCAGTACTCTTGCCTGGAGAATCCCATGGAGGGAGGAGCCTGGGAGGCTACAGTTCATGGGGTCACAAAGAGTTGGACACGACTGAGCGACTTCACTCATTTCACTCAAATAATCAAAGGAAGAGTTATGTCAAACTATGTCAAACTTTGGGCATGCAAACACCTGGAAGTCCTAGGAAATCCAGTAAGTTTACTCAAGAACATTGAACTTAACACTCTCCCCCTTTGCCTCTTTCTTTTTTGGCATCATTTTCCCTAAAGTTGATTAGGTTTCTCCTGGTACCATCAACCATTAGGGATCCAAACCCTCACAGGAGAGCTCAAGGAAGGAAATAATGGAAATATTTCATATTGGTGCTTATGTAGATTTCATACATAAATCTCTCATATTAATGCCTGTCCATGTTGTGAATGACCCAATCAATAAACACAGTTTTATAGTTTTGGTTAAGGGCCTATTTATTCAAGTCACTTTGTTGTAGGGAAAAGGGTAATATCTGCTTACTTTCAGACTTTTATGGTAGACGTAGAGAGGCTGAGAAATGAAGAATTCTAACAATTAGAACAATAACTCATTTTTTCAGTTAGAATCACTCTCCTCGTTATAGTAAAATATTAGCTTTATTAGGTGGTACATTTTGATCAATGGAGCAATCAGTAATATGGTAAATTGCTTGTTCTGAATCAAGAGGAATGAATAAATGGTGAATGTGAATCCTCATCAATTAATATAAAAATTAGTAAGCCCTTTTTTATATACTTTTAACAGCAGGTTTCAACTGCAGAGGCTTTTTTTTTTTTCTCTCTCTCTTTTTTTAATTAATTAATTTATTTATTTTTAAATTTAACTTTACAATACTCTATTGGGTTTGCCATACATCGACATGAATCCACCACAGGTGCACACAAGCTCCCAATCCCGAAT